>JAULBM010043412.1:0-10735 GCA_032357055.1 Geukensia granosissima | reverse complement strand
GGAGAACATAAGCATGCGGGAGACGAGGCAAAATATCGGGAGCCTCCCGCGTAAATCGTGAGGGTTAACAGGTATGATAAAAGAAAATATGATACACATGTCTACTAACATATTATATTATGTGTAATCATACAAGAGGTTAACATCAATGAAAAGCAAAAACATGTGAATATGCAATTTGTTATTTAGTTAAGAATGTCAAATTAAATCATTTTGTACATTATTAAATAAAACATTCCCATTCATTTGGATATTTAAATGTGTTTATTGACAGGATGGAAGATATATAAATTACCAAGAACTCCACAGGGGAGATAACTCTAAAACCACCTGTGAACATGCTTTTTGGCAAAAACATCTGATTGTTTGATTTAAAAACAGCGTGGTTGTGTTGGGATTACACCCCAAAAACGTTTGAAGATTAGACACAATAGTGCAATAAGAGAGCATTTGTGAATGCAATTTCACTTTTACATGTATCATATGTTTTATATTGACTGATTGAATAAATGTTGCTTAATGTCAAGTGGCAAATATTTCATGCATATTCAGGAGGAAAGTATATTAATGAATGATGATGATGAATGAATCCTGATTTGTACTAGACCAACACGCTGAGCCGGATTTTAAACATGCCAGCTCACGAAAGCAACAGTCCCCAGGAAGACATGATACTTTACCAAGACACATTATTGGACTCTAGGCTGACTAGTCTTTGCTCTTACTCCTTAATGGTGTGTGCTTAGCGGGAAACAGAAAATACCAATTTTGATGTCTTTGGTTTGAACCCGCTGGGGATCGAACCCATGACCTTCCACACTTGAGGCAAGCACACTAACCATTACACCACAGAGGAGGTCCATATGTTTTATATGAAATTATTTTGAAGTTTTCTGTGTTTATGTTTTCATAAAGCAATTTTATGACCACACTTCACATTACATATAAAAAATTCAAATTACCACATTTTCATCATTTTCTTTTTTTATCCTATAAAAAATGTAATTTTAACTATCAAAAAGGTAAAACTTCTTTATTGTTGCAATTCAAGCATTTGCAAAAATAAATGCTTGCAATAATTTCTGAATTTAATAAAAGGATCTTGTTTGTTGTTCATAGGCAACATTGCCATCGAGTAGATAATATCAAAGTTAACAGTTTATGATCCTTCCTCTCTTATATGTAACATACAACTCCCTGACAGTGTCTATAAAAGGAATTCGAAGATACCAAAGGGGCAGACAGAAATCACTAAGTCGGAACAGAGACAAGACCATGGCCAACAAAATGAAACGAAAGACAAACATAGAACACACAACACTACACTGAAAACTTAAGCAGGAGTAACACAAACCCTACAAAAACCAGGTTGAGTTCAGGTGCTCCGGAAAAGTATGCAACTCCTGCTCCAGTGGCACCGCCGGGTAACTCAGTAGACAAAGCCCGGTGTATAGTCACAATCGATGTTAGTCACAACCGGTATAGTTTACGACAGTGGGAAGATATCCATTGTCATTTGTGAAATTGATATTTCGTACTGATACTTTCGTACTTCAAATCACGAAGGCAACCGAAAATCTTCCGGAGTGATGACTGTAATCTTTTCCTAAGAAACCCTTGACTCAGTAGCATTCTTGTCAGCTGCAACCCTATATCAGTAAAATCCTGATAGGAAGCACAAGGCCTGGAGTATGGTATAAATTGAGAAATATACACTCCATATGCAGGTGCCGCTTGAATGTTGCTAAACATAGACGGAGAGTTTCCAATGCGAAAATCAAAGTCATCTCTCTTATCGTAAAGTTTTGTTTTTCAAGTTCATTGGGATAGATGCGGTCAACGTAGTCACCAAATTTAGAGTTATTCAGTGAAAGGACATCATCTTTATAGCGGAACGTGAAACCAAAACATTGAGCCAACTTTTTCTCTTTTCTCTGTAAAAGGCTCTGTATGAATTCAGCTTCATACGAGTAAAGGAATAAATTCGCAAGAAGGGATGCACAGTTAGTCCCCATTAGAATAACTGTCAGTAACTTTGAAAGAGGTTTTGTGGAGCATTTGGCAGACTCTGCAATGTAACGTTGCTTTAAGGGTACTTGTGAAGCTTTGGAATCCGGTAAAGTGAATGAAGATCGAATTCTTCCTTTCAGTTGAAATTCCAAAAGAAGACAAAACTGACCGATGATTGTCAAGGATTTCTTCCTTGGTAAGTGCCGTTGGGGTATATGTTTAGTATGAACGATCTCACAGCCTTCACCCATTCGAAAAGGGTATCTATCTAGTTCCTCTCTTTCGCGCTTCGCCAACTGTCTGGCATAATCCTCGGCCGATCCCATAAGAATCTTGAAATTGAACTTCCAGTTTATGGATTGAGGCTCACGGAATTTGGCCCTTTGGTAAACACATTTCGTAGAGAAACCGGAGGTTTAGACTTGTAGTTGTCAATGCTGCGATTCTTCAACACGTACTTACTGTTGAAAATCTTGGTTGCAAAAGGTGTGGTATAAGTATATGAAATGATTAGTACAGATTGATCTTTAAAAAAAGTGGAATTTTAGATTTGACGGATTTTTTATGGAAGATATTGCTTAAATTGATTACATCTAGACCGATGTTAGCGAACAAAAGTTTAAGAAACGACCTTTTTTCTGGTTCTTCTTTCTTAAAAGTAACTGGTGATTGGCAATATCTATGATGCCTGCTGTAAGTCTTTACATACTTGAATTAAGATTTGTAACAGCTGTATCCAAACATACATTATACAAAGAATGAAGTTCTGAAAAAGAAAGGGCATTTAGTTCCGCGTGAATGTGATGCATGCTACAAGGGGGGTTTCTGTACAAATGGTAAATCAGTAAAACATTTATCAAAGTCTTTCATAATTATAAAGATTAAAATATAATTGGTTGCACCTAGAGATAATTGATTAAAACGGTACCCAACTTTCATGTTATTTATAATACTTTTAAAATACATTTTTCGGGGGTCGGGGATATTTTTTTCTCTTTTGAAAAGCGATGCATAATAACGTACCTGCAACGCCTACATTGCATAAACATATGTTAACAAAACATTAAAGAGTTCAAATGACATGACGAAAATTATAGAGCCTATATTCAAAGACGGCACACAAAATAAATGCAGCGTTAGCTATGACGCGGACCTCACTAACATGGGAAGAAATAACGTGATTTGAATAGTTATGTATTCTCTATATCCATCCCGTTGCATATGCGTTTTAATGTATTGAGTAAAGGTATCTATCAATCAATTCTGACGACCGAAAACTTTCTTACGAGATGAGCTTAAAAATTCCATCGGAAATCCTGTTTAAGTAGCCTTACTGTAGGATCAACTATATATATCTATCAATCAACTCCTGATATAAATCCTAAACCTTGGTGCATTGCAACTGAGAGATGTAGTTACTCCTTAGGTAGGTGCAGCTACAATGTAGATTCAGATGAACGAAACGTTATCAATGGGAATATCACTGTCAGTTGGACAAAGTAAAGGTAAGTTGTGTAACTTTACATGATAGATGGTTCAATATAAATACAAAATTACCAATGTTAAAGTAATATGGAAAATTAGTAGCATTGGAACGAAAATAGTAAATAAAAGATTCAAAGTTAGCAATAGAAGCACTAAAATCCAAACAAATAGAAATGGAACGTCAAATCCGACAGCAGGGACAATTACTAAGTTAAATCTAATTATAAAATAGATTATAAAAACAAATATTTTAGCAACAATAAGGACGTTCTAAAATTTTTGGGCCCATTGATAGTGTAGCAAATGTTAAAGATATCTAGTAATCTGAATTAAATGCTTTATTAAACCTGATATTTCGTTTTTTTATATGCATTGTAAACAATTGTACTATGATCCATATAAATAACAAAGTAAAGATAGTAATAAAATGAAAACTGTTCGATTTACATTGATAAAATATTATTTGATGGTAAAGAAAAACTTATCTTATAAAATAAAGAGTCTCTTCTTTTGCAGGAAAAGTTTTGCAACTATAACTCAAGGACCTTATAATTGAGTTTAAGTTGTGCATTCAATATATAGTTAAATTAATCTTACGTATTGTATCTTGCACCGTCATGGCTTTTTATTTCTTTAATTTTAATAATATAAAACTTCTATATCATAAACTCAACTATAGTTCGTTCTCTACCAAATTTTGCACAATAACTTTTATTATAATTTATTGCAAATGAACATGAATACGATAAAGCACTTGTTTTAATTAATCGACCTCTACTTTTAAATTAACACTTGTTGAAATTTTGTCGAGATTATTTGTTAATTGTTGTGAAATATTGGTTTTAGTACGAAATTCATACTCTCATTATAATACTAACATGATTCAATGACAACAGTTAAATACATATGCAACAAATATTAATTATAAGTTTTGATATTGATATATGTAATCAAATTGTAAAAACAGTGTGAAAGTGTGTTTGAGTAGAAGTGTATTCGCAATATCTCAATCCTTACAATAACAATAATGACACTTCTTTTTGCAGAGAATCATCCTAAATCTTCAACTGAATTCTTACGGTAAAAATGTTTTTGGTAAGCCGTTGTCGACATAAGTAGAAGAGATGGTGAATATCATTCAGAATTTGATAATAACGCTGAACTTGAAAACATTGTGCAATTTAATATTCCATTACATAATCTACCTTTAAAAAGGAAATTAAAACTACGTCATTTGATATATAAACCCTCTGTTGGCATTTTTATAAGCAGCGACTTCTCCTGAATATTGGCGAAGAAGACGTCCCTTTCTTGAAAATAATTTAAAAAAACAGATACACACACAACATATTATTATCTACCCACCCTAAACTATTAAAATAAGGTATCAATATTTATAAGTAGTATTAAAGAACATCAAAATTTGCATAAATATTTTTTACTGAACATGACAGAAATACACCAACACAAACTAACAACTATGTAAATGAAAAGTGTTTTTCGACATTCTGCAATAGAACATTCACTCGTATCACAGCAAAAATGAAACTAACGATGTTAATATTAGAAACACTCCAGCTGATATTTAATTAAAATATTTCCTTTTTTATTTGACTGTTAAAGAAAATGGGGAATTGTCAACGAACACGGCAAATAAAACGGAACATGAAAAGAAAACCGAAGGGATAGAAAATGGGGAAAAGTCGACGGACAAGGCAAATAAAACGGAACATTACACTTAGTCTATATATAAAACTAAAAACAAAAGCACGACTATGTACAATGCGGTCCCAAGTAAAAAACCGGTGTTGAACTCTAGTGTTTCGAAAGGATAAGAAGTTCCTGTTTTAAAGACACCCGCCGCATTATCCATTTTCAAATCCGGTATTATTTAGTCATTTCAGGTTAAAGAAGGTTTCATGGGATTACAGCCTCAAGGCAGAAAATGTGAACAGCCAGCTTTTGTTTTATTTAGCAACTTCACAGGAAAAGATCTGTCTTTATCTGTAAAACTAATATTTCATATCAGCCGACAAGATTGTGGGTTCCAAAGCTTCAAATGTTCAGCAAAAGCTGTCGGATTCTCGTACTCACCTTGTTTTATCCATTTTATTGCATTCATACATTTTGTTCAGTGACCCCCTCTTTTGCTTCATAATACAAAATTACCAATGTTAAAAAAATATGGAAAATTTAGGTATGTTATATGTACATTTCAAGGAGTAACCTCTCATCAGTAGCATTTGAACCGAAACATAGGAAGTCAAAGATTCAAATATAGCGAAAGAAGCACTCAACTCCAAAAAATAAGAGAGTAAATAAGCGATATACAGCTCCCATGAGTTGTAAAACCTGTTTCTTATATGATAAATTTTATTTTGTATGGCGTATTTTTGTTGGAATGTACGCAATGAGTAAACAAGGATCTTGCAGACCGAAACAATTCACAATCATACAGTAAAAAAACCAACAAAGCTATCTTATTCGTGTTAAAACATTGGACTTAATTAATTAGAATATGACTATCAATGAAATTTGAGATCAGACTATCGCACCATTCAGGCAGTGACACGTCAAACGTTTAACGTGTAAATGAACACACAAAAAACACACAAAACATACCTTAGAAGAGAGTCCAAATGAAAACTTGAAGTAAAGACATAATTTTATTTAAAAAATACTTCAGGTTAAATTTATTTTTTACTGCTAACACACATGCTAATGAAACTGATGTAAATATCACACTAAAAGCTTTACATGCTTCAAAATACTTGAAAAGTATGTTCCCAAATTACCACGTATGTTCGCTTGTCGTAGACGCTGTGACATTTGCCGGGTGTGAATAATCGCGAGATTTACGTACAAGCAATTTTGTCGCTGGAGCTGCTTATCCCTACAAATGAGGTTGAGGTTCATTTACTGAAATATTTTGTTAACCTATGCAATACTTTGATTTTTTTTGTCTTTTTTTCAAAGCAACTGTTCATCTCATACCTTACTGTGCGTCCGTGTTACCATCACAGCAAAGTCTAACAGTTGATGGTTTCAAAAGCCATGAGTTAAAAGTCTCGATTGTTATACTAATAACCGTGTATGTATGCAATTTTTATACGACCGCAACCGTCTTAAAGTTGTTTTCAAATAACGCAATCCCAATTTCTGTTTCATGTCAAAAAATCAAACACCAAAGATATTTATTTGTTCTAATATATCCCTATATCAACCATATACGATTATTTTTACAATTTGGAGACAAGTGCCCTCTTAACAGAAAAATTGGAAAAACATTTAAAAAAAATTAATTATGCTATTCCAAGTAGCAATGCAACTGATACTTTTTTACTTTTAAATATAAAAGAATATTGCACAAATAAAAGATATAAGAATGATCATTTTGAATTAAAATATTAAGTTATTTGCACCATCACTGAACATGACATGAACGTTTTACTTAAAACACACTGAATCTGTGAATATCTAAAGATGTTCGATTGAATCTTTTCCAAGAGATTATTTCAGATTTCCATTCAGGAGAAACAAAATGTCTAGAACTTGTAACCTTTTCTTCCCTTGTTTTTGGGCGATGAGAATCGGCCCGCTTAAAGAAAGACTCTGCATGATTACATGGCGATGTCAAGTATTCCTTAGCAGGTGGCGTTGGTGGTCGCACAGTGACTGTATAAGTTGGTCTAACCGTTTGATTTCTGAAATATAGAATTTCTAAAGATAAAATCTTTCCATACATCAGGGCTCTACAATAACATTGGACAAGTGATGCATATCTTTTACTTGTCTGAATGCATTATTGACTAGTCTGAACAAAATATCAAGTTGTTTAAATAAAATTTTGCTAAATGTGTCTTCATTTATTCTATAGTTTAGCAGCAATTTTATTTGTTTATCAGTAATACAGGTTTTTCTAAAGTGGAAAGTTTGTTTCATAGGTACTATGCTTTAAGCTTGAAGTAGTACACAACAGTTTTTTATGTTCAATATTATCAACAACAAAAAATGTCAAACTTTTGGGGCTTGTCTTTCGGACAAGCAAATAGTAAAGCTGACTTGTCCGACATCAAAATGCACTTGTCCCGGGCAACCGGACAAGCCTTATTTTAGAGCAATGTATAATAGTTGATAGCATAATTTTATTTATCTGAATAATATGAAATGAATTTAAATAAATTGTCAGCTTATGAATGTGGAAGAACTGCAATCTCTCCCATTACAAGTTCCCTTTGCCTTAAAAAATGAAACCCTTCAACTCTTATGTTTTGAATAGTATTTATCCTAGGGCCTTTTTCATCATATTCTAAAGCAAGGACGAGGGTTAAATAGTAGAGAGTTAAAGCTTGTTTCAGAATAATAATCATCTGTCTTACTTTTGGTAAAATACCTTCATCTTATGAAAAACCGGTCTGAAATTACCTGCATGCACATATTTATCAGAGATAAATATATTTGACAAAAAAAGAGGAATCTTTCTTCTGCGTCGTTCACACGTTGTCTTTATGTAGGTCACGAACCATTTGTTTTTATTGTATTTGTGAGTGTAAGAAAAGTTTTGGTAGGACATGAATGTATTGTTACAACGTTTTTATCCCAGGGTAAGGCATTAATTTATTATATTGGAAATTACTTTTGGCTTTAACAATTTAAAGGCTAAAATCGTCTAACACCTGATGATGCTAAAATCGTCTAACACCTGATGATACTAAAATCGTCTATCCCTGATGATACTTTAAATTGGTTTGTTTTTCCACCTTGAGGAAAAAGTAAGCATATTTGAGAACATGTTATCTTTTATTGGAAATATATATGAAGCGGAGATTGTCAAACCATTCGAATCCGTATCAACAAGACCCATTATTTATTTTATTTTTTCGTTTTGTTGATTAGCTTCAATGTTTAAGATTTTTGATATATTGTACAGAAACCTGTTCATCAGAAGTATCTGCAGATTCCTCTACCCCCGAGGGCATGAGCAGTACACTCTCATTGAACATATGATAATCATATTACTGGTGATGCATTGGTTTCTGTTGCTTTTTATATTTTTTTATTAATCTGTTGAATTTTTCCCGTTATATTTCTACCATTGTTGATGATATTTTGTTCCATTGCTTTTAGGAATTTAAAATTCAGACATGGTTTATGAAGACATTATTTGTCTTTACCTCTTTGATATTTCAGCACTCCACTGACGATCAAACCATTTTCTTTTCTCTGCTAACCTCTGCTTTTCAGAGTCTGACATCCAATAACAAGGATCAGCACTTTTGCATTGAAATCTTCTGTTCGACAATTTCTGTCTAAGAAAGCTGATTGGAAGTTTACGCACTGGCAGCCTGTTTCCCAGTTTTTCTGTTTGAAAAGAGTTAGTCCATGCTTGTCTCACTTCTTTTGTAGCTGAAAACATAATGATGTATCTGTTGTTTTGACTAGTTTTCTCATTTTTGTAAGTTCTTGAGTAAAGTTAGGCAAAAACCATTTGGACGCGCTGAACATTAAAAAATCTAGGCCGAAAATTGCCCATTTAATGAAATGGCTGACAAAATAATCATGCATAATCTCTCTTCAAAAATATATATTCTTGCCCGCAATGTGAACAATATAAACAATCTGACCGAGACACATATCCCATCCCGTCTAATTGTCGTGCATAACATTTTTTAATACTTTGTTTTGGTTAGAAAAAAAATTAATTCGCTAATCAAACTGTCATTAACTTACTGTTAGAATTCTACATAAAAATTCTGACTGTGCGAAATTCGTTCAGAACGAAGGGCAGAAAGTTTTTTTTTAATCGAACTGAAACAATAGGGTTATAGACTTGATTTCGAATCAACCGAATCTACCTTCAAACTAAATGCCATTTCGATTTTATTTTACTGGAAACATGTTTTGTATTTTTGTATTATTGTAATGAACACATGTCTGATTCAAATTCCCTTGAATTGGAAGGTTAACAATTACTAACTATAAAGTCGGTCTCTCCTGAGTGTTAACTGGGATGGTTTGATTGCCTCTGGAATGGTAAAACCAAACGGAGTCGACCGTGGACTACACGACATCCCTGAAAATATATTACCGTTAGTATAACAGATTTTATATCAATGAGTTTCAAAATTCCTGTTTGATGTTATTCTAAATCAGCTGTTCCCTATATACAGAGCGCAACAGAAGCTTTATACATATACGTTTATCTCAATATTTACTTCGACTTACGTATTCACCAGCCCAGCTGTCAGACCTGTCTGACATGAAATTTATCTTGCAATGTTTTACAAAAATTTGCTGCATTTGCTAAAATTCTGAAACATTGAAAATACTGAAAACCTTGAAAAGTGATGCACATCAGTATATTGGTTGTCTTAGTCATGGTGTGGCTTGGGTTGTTTGGTAGTGTCCTGTTTCTCTAGAATGTTTTGATTGTTCATTGTGTCTTGTCTGCAATATAGTGGTTTTGTTCAACAGTGCTAGCTATGTCTGGATTACTGGGTTGTTCAACAGTGTCTTGTATGTAGGCTACTGGATTGTTCAGTGGTGTCGGTTTGCTTGGTGGACCTTTGGAGTGCTCATTAGTTGCATGTTTGTCTGCCCTTTAGAATTAATATTAACAGTGTTTATTGTTCATCCGTACATTGTTTGTATGGACTATTGTGTTTGTACTTAACTGACTTGTCTGTCTGGATTTATAGATTTCGGCACTGCTCAGCCTTCGGTAATTCACTTCTATCTTAACAATAATGTAATGAATAATATAAAACCGATTCTGTTTAATTCAAAATGCAAAGTTAATAGTTCAGTACTCTAGGTTTAAAAATGTTTTTCATTTACAGCGTTCCCATCTCGGAGGGGGGGGAAGTTCCCATTTTTTCTGGTAGGGGTGAGCAGCTGAAAAATTGAGAGCCCCCCTCTATTCATATATTGCTACCTGTAAAATTTATAACCTATTCATATACTAAAGTTGATAAATCTGTCCTATCAACATATTTTTATTAACAATACAAAGCTATTCCTATATTAACCTGGTAATTATGAATGACAGCTTAATTGAAATGAAAAATACTGTGCCAATTCGTGTACAGGATTTAGCAGATATTTGATATACAAGGCTATTAATATAAACAGAATAAAATACTGGTCTATTTACATACTGTCTTTCAAAATTTAACTACCTAATCATATATTGATTTTGAGGAAATCAGCACCTATTCCAGCGGCTCATCCCTATCTACCA
>JAULBM010043391.1:0-10736 GCA_032357055.1 Geukensia granosissima | reverse complement strand
CAGCTCGTCTGTTTTTGGATTTGCTGTTAATCCATTACATTCTAAGAACTTGTCTAGTAAGATGAGTGGTCAAGTGTAAGTGAAGAGCCATAGTTGGCTGATACGAAACTCTGAATTTTAAAACCTCATGTCATTTTTATTTGGGTCAAATTTTGTCATGGCACTGAAAAGTGCAATAACCATATAATACAATAATAAAAAGGTAAGAAAAAAGTGAGTCCCCACATGAAATGTATAGAATTTTTTTACATCATAAAAGGGGATATGATCAAGATAAACACAAAACTAAACATAAAAGAGCAATTTCTTGACAAAAAGATGCAATACCGGCACCTGCAAAAACATAATGAGGATATGATATCCCCCCCATCAATTCGATCTAATTATACAAAGATTTTTTTTAAATATATAAAAATAAAAATATAATTATAAAAAGAAGTTAGCTGCATCGTTTGCCAAAGTTAGGATCGCCCTGAAGGAGGGGGGCGTGTAAAATTTTAGAGATAATGAGGTGTTTTTGTTCTATAATTTCGCCTATATCTACGATTATAAAATAGTTGCTTTTCTCTTATACATAAAGTAATTTATCTGTCATTTTTTTCAAATTCTGCTTAGTAAGGAACAGCGAAAATACAAAATTACCAATGTTAAATTTAGGAAAGCTGACAATATGTCGACAAAAGAAACGCATGTTAACAAGAAAGTGAAAGTAGAAATCTAATTTCACATAATAAACAAATAAGTAACACACGTAAACAATAATAAAAGAAAGCTGACATTCATTTTACATGTTCACAAGTTCTGAAATATAATACGTACCTATAAAAACTATTTGAGTAAATAATCAACAAATTTAACGTGGCATTGGTTTCGGGTTACTATCTTACATAGTTATCGTTCTTGGCAAGGGACAACTACGGAAAGCAGTTTTACCACAACTGTTAGCTGGAAAAAAAACTGATTATATTTTCGTGAATAGATTGATTGTTGGTTTTATACATCTAGCATATAGGATTGCCGTATAAACCACATGTTTTGAGGAGAAACAACTCATTGCCAAAATTATTTACTGCTATATTGTAGGAATTTTTTAATATATGGTGAAAATGTGTTTCTTTATTTGGAAAAACCTGAAATTTTCCGATGACATTTTATTCTTGTCTGTCTTTTTTGTTTTAGAAATTTTTGCATTTCATAACTATCAGGATAAATTTTTAAAAGGCTGTTAATTTCATTCAAAAAGTGAAATTAGATGGTCATTTAGTCGTTTGTATAGACAAAAAGTTACTCATCGAGTATTCGGGTTGTAACGTCTTAATATAATATCTTGTTTAAAAACTGGTAGAATTTTAAGATTTATAATTTTCCCGAACTAGAGAAGTAGTTTATATACGCTTACATGAAATACGTTACGTAGATGTTTCATAATTCTAATAATCTTAATTTTCCAGAAAGGTTTAATTATAATTCATGTTGAAAGCACTGATATTTCATGTAGTTTGTTAATTTTAGATATTATTTTTCTGTCTTAGTGTTTCAATTTTGTGACAGGTTTGTTTTACAGAAATATTTAAAAGAAAGAATTTGGATTGTATGCCAGAAAGGCTTGATCCACATCTTACATACGGTCCTATAAAATATTAAAACGCCAAATTTAACTGCTTTTGCAGCACTTTTCTGGATTTACCTTCATCAGATACGATAGGTGCCAAAAATAGGAAAAACAAGTAAAACTTAATGAAGCTCTAGTGTAACAGATGGATTGAATGTAGTACATGACAAAAGTTTGTAAATGCTGAATAGTGTAAATTTGCAACATACACCATTTACCCGAAAAAAATTTAAGCATACATGTACATCTCAAGCTCGGTAAACCTTTTACTCAATCTAATTGAAATTAGATCTCCGCACTTGCTCCTCCTTTTTATTTGTTTTTTTATATTTCGTCGGGACAAAACATAAAAAAATAAAAAAGGGGGAGTGAGTGAGGAGATCTAATTTTAACTAGATTGCCTTTTACTTGTATTCCAGATTACCCATCAAAACCTGAAAATTTATAAATGTCTTTTTTATTAAAAGACCAAGCAAGATTATACAATTTTTTGAAAGATTAGAATATATCATAGTGTACATGGTGTATATAAAGATTGTTGACCAAATAGTACAATAAAATCTGATATGTTACAAATTTTCGTCTTTATTAACCAATAAGGCTAAATATTTCATGAAGAAAAAACCGAAAGCAAGGTTAAGTTTTGATTACCAGTGAAAAACATTCTTAATATAAGAACAGTAGCCCCAAATTCCCTTTGATGCCATTCGCCTGTAATAATATTTCGCTTAGATACGCCATATTGAGCTTGTGGCAATTCAATATAAAGTAGTGTTCCCCACAAAATATTGTCAACCTATACTAATGTTCCATTTCATAAAGTCTGAGGACGGAAAAAACACATTGATGTTCATGATAAATTATTCACTTGGTTTTTCTTTAGAAATATGGAACAGGACACTTTTTGGGCTAATATACAGCAACACACTTATTCCTCCTAAGAACCCAAAGAGCGATAATCATGACAGACCTCCGCTACAATACTGCGAACACTTCTAATATCAAAGAATTACTTTTTTCTACTTCTATCTATTTTGCTAGTACAAGTTGTGCCGTTGGATCTCAAATGCACAGATGCTATTCGAATTTATACCGCTGCGGAACTCGGTTGTTTATTATAACATAATGGCATTTTTTTGACAGAATCTTATAATTTCATTTTTCATTCAATTACATTATAAACCTCTTAAATTTTGACCCATTTGAGAATGAGTTGCAAATTTTTCAAATTTTATACTTCAATATACTTTATTGTGCAAAATGAGGGCTGTCGGGGTACATGTATAGAAAAAGGCCGTTCGGTGTCTTTGTCTGCAGGTAGAACTCCTGCTAAAGGGTCATCTGTTGGATATATAAATACTCAACCATCTCGAGAGTAGCCTGGGATAAAAAAAATTGTTGCTCGGGTTCTTCGCCAGAAAGTATGACCCGTCCTTAAGGGGCGTCGTTGGTTGGGCGGGATGTATAAATTCTCAACCCGTCCTGTGGCATTTAATTTTAAGTTAAGAACGTTACCGCAGTGCTCCGTGTTGGGGAAATGGCAAGCTCCTAGCACGTTAAAGATCCCTTTGAAGCAGTTCGTATTGAGTGGACGTAGGTGACCAGTTCCTAAGGCTTAATTCCCCGCCCCTTCCCAAACTGTCCTGTGGCATTTAATTTTAAGTTAATTCGGATTAAATTAAACATAGTGTGCGCAATGTGACTTTATCACATTTACCTGAGTTAATCCAGATTAAACTAGTTTGAAAATAAAAAAAAAACGTTTATACGTATTATAATAATGCTCTTACAGGAAAATTATAAAAATGTACATATAACAAGACATATAGAACTACATTATAGTGCCTAACGGAATCCAGTGAAATAAAGGCAACAGCTTAACGAGAAATTATGCAGTGCGCAATCCGAAAAAATGTGGATTGTGTCTTTCTGGCATATATTCATATCTTTTCCTTTATATAATAGACAACGACAAACCTGTGACCACAATTCCCGAATTAAGACAGGTATATGAGACATATTCTCATTTGACCGATTGTTGTATTTCACTTTTGAATATCGCTATTTTTGTTATAGGGAAGGGGCTTTTACAGCTTCACTTTTGATGTAAATAAATATCACTGATTGAAGACCAAGGGGAACCTGCAGATGTTTGTTTATGCATTTTGGATTGCTGCCTCATGGACAGTCATACCATTTTGCTTTTTAAATATGATCAAATGAATAATTTAATTTTTACCGTGAACCTAGTTATTTTACTTATTGTTTATTAAAAACAATCTTAATTCACCAGTCCACAAAATTACATTTTAACAGTTGGTTCATAGTAAATGACCAAAGTGTCTGGAATAACTTGGCCTTGGTACACAAATGTATCTTGTTGTATGTCTCATAGACGGATGGTCATGGCTTTAGGCCATTTGAAAAGACACCAAAATGTCCCAATATGTCTGAATATACTGCGATTCATGCATCATTAAATTTATCCATCTCAGGAAGATAACTATAACATGTGTAAAAGACAATATTGTCTGAAAATATCCGTTTCCAAAGAACACCTTAGGACATTATTTTTAAATTATGGTTTTTATTATTTTGATAAAAGCTGCTATTAAGTTTTAGCCAATTTCTTGGGCCAAAAACTCGGCGTTTCCATCCTTACCGTTTTAAATACAATATTCCTAATTTGGTTGCTAATAAACAGACATGAATTCCCGAAATTTTCTAAGATTAATTTCATATACATTTCCGTCAATAGATCATCATAAATGACAAGTGATAAGTTTAATTTGAGTATTATCTAAAGTAGTCCTATAGGTAAACTTTTCATGTGTGGGATGTTCTCAAAGGTTCGGATATTAATCTGATATTTCAAGCGGGGTTAGAAAGAGAAGTAAAATTTTGCCGTTTTTGTATGAATAAAACAAACAAATAGTGACTTATGGCACTTAACATTGCACTATGAAGCTAGTACCCGTAAGGAATTAAATGACATGTGCATTAGTTTTTGTTGTGCTATACTGAGACGTGGGTAAATAAAACAGACACATATGGCGGATGACTTTACAAGAAAATTTTCTTCGTTTGCAACAAAAGCGAGATAATCAAAGTAGATTTCTGAGGTAACGTAGACTTTCAAAATTAGTCATGGTAAAAATGGATGATAGTCTTATCCAGTTTGCCAAAAAATGCCTATTTGCATTCCATTTATGTCACTAGCAACGGAAGAGATTCCAGATCTTGCACAAAAAAACACTTTTGTACATATTTTTAGGCTTGGTGTCTTCAAAACTGCACTATAGAATCGGTATATTTAATAAAAATGTGCATTCGTGTCTAGGGTGTTTAGGCATGCTCTTTTGGGCAGCACGGCATGCTGTCAGGTAAGCAATTCACAAAATGTAGTTAGGATATATTATTTACAAATTATATCAAAGAGTTTGAGTTACAAGCAAAAAACAGCAGGCAACCTATTATTGGCGATATAAAATCTGTATTTTCGGATATCATATAAGATATATATCTAATATTATATATTGCAGTTATGTAATTTCCAATTAAATAACTGCATCCTGCAAAAAATATAAATTTATGATACAGTCAATACTATAAACTTAATTGAGAACAAAGCTAGAAATCCGTTTAAATTGGTTTCTTGTGTGACGATTTTTTTATATGAACGTCATAATAATATAACAGTTATCAGATACTGGACTGTGAGCAAAATCTTGTACTGTGTCCTCGCGTTTTTTTTTTTTTTTTTTTTTTGTTGTTTTTTTTGTCTTTTTTGCACAGTTCAAGTGTGTGTTATTTAAATAAACTATTCCTGTGGGTGTCCATTGAATGCCCAAGGATGTATGTCTGTCTGCGTTCTGGATTATCTGTTTCAGTGATAGGAAGGAAATGATATAATGGAAACTCTGGAATAAAAATGAGAGACTCGAAGACTGAGTCTGTATAGCTAACCCGGCCTCCTAGCGTCGGTGGTTTTAGGTTGAAGATGTTCATTAGCAAATCAGAAACAAGAATTGACCATGACAGTCGAATCTTGACGAAATAAGAAAATTTAATAAACACTTGCTGTCATTTATCAGTTGAATTGGTCATGCGTTGTCAGAGAGAAGATTCGTCTATTTCACACTCAAATAAAAAAATTGCATGTGGTCTAACGTTTGTAAATATTTCGTAAATGTCTGTCATGTTTTGTCATTTGGCCCATTTATCGCTTTTTTAACAAAGATCAACTGGTTTATACAACGATGGGTTCCCCAAACAAACTTGGTGTTCAAGGTCTAATCACTGCTTTATAATGAATTTCTTTCTGCAAACATTTTTCTATTGATTTGTAATTCTGTGATACATCTATGAATTGTACAAGTTGAGGAATGATAGGGGAATCAATAAGACCCACGGGTCAAACGCACATAAAAAACATACAAAGCAAAATGTTACTGTAATTGACCAACTTCTGGAAATTGCATAAACCTGTTTCGTGCTGAAAAAATTATTCATTTAATATAGCAGTCATATAGGGAACGAGCGAAAATGCAGGAGGTAGAATAATAACAAAATAACTAAATTTGTAATTACTGGCACAATCTTGTCACGGAACATTTATGAAATATATTTCTCTTCACTTGATTTCTGATGGTCATATTAGTGTGCGACCTTTATTTGACAACGAATGGTTGATTTAACGATCGACCAAAAATTCGTCTGAATTGTTAACTTTCGAGTAATCAATAAATACTTTTAAAAGAAAATAACCTATGAAATTTTCTGAGAAACAACGAAAATCTTTTTTCCAGTTGTTAAAAATATTTAAAACAAACTAGACTCTAACATGTCTAATGAAATGCGAAAGGACGGATGCAAAGACGTTTTCAATAGCTCACATCTTCCTTTAGATCATCTAATATTGTAAGAAAATAATATTTGTAGAGATGCAGAGAAAATAGAACATTTATCATCTCTTAATATACAAAATTTAAAAAATGTCATGCTTCTTATGTTTTAAATTATTCTAATAACTTAAAATAAGATAAGAAGCGAAAGAAAACCAAATAGCCAGAAAAAAGGGGACACGTCACCAGACACAGCAATTCTGAGATCATGATCAAGTCAGGACATGAGACATAGTGCACAAATGAAAAACACACAACTATGAACACTGCGGACAACAGCCACCACCACCCCCACCCCCCGAAAAAAAAGGGTACGCAGTTTCTGCCGGGTTGCCAATTTTCGAACTCGATAAAAGTCATATCAGAAAAAGGAAAGGTTTCATGGGATTACAATATCTAGGCAGAGAATGTATGCAGGCTATTTTTTTATAACTTAACATGAAAAGATTATTATTCAACTGAGAAACGGATATTACATATCGGCTGGCAGGTTTTTGTTGTCGACCGTAAAATTTCCCAAATGATGAATCAAGAAGCAAAATATCCTTTTCATAGCAGATTCTGTGTCAACGACCAATCTCTGTCTAGAAAATCGCTGTATTGAACACACGCTATTGAAAAACGTATGTGCTGAGATAGGTATCAGGCTGCTGGAATGTTACTGCTAATGAACACGAAGTTGACTATTGGAAGTTCAGTTCTAGAGATATAATACCATCAACCTGTTTCTATATGAATTTTAACATTGCATGTTCCCACTCTTTATATCCAAATTATATTCATATCTTGAACATGTTGAAGACGAGGTAAACAATTTTCTTTTAATTATTCTAAATTGGTTTTTTAACATATGATATTCACCACGTGAGGAATTTTCTATACCACTTCTGAATAAAAGGTTCCTGAAGAGCCTGTCTGAACAATCATCTCCATCTTTCCTTTTATAACCATTCTTATCTTAATGGTAACATTCTCAATTCAAATTTAATTAAAAGTTGAAACCGCTCTTATTCTCCGTTCACTAACAATACGAGGTAAAAACAAAAACCACAAAAAGTAACAAATTACAATATACGTTTTGACGCCAGCAGTAATCAACTTTTGGAACATTTGGTTGTCCAGATGTATGTTAGAACCAACTGTAACTTTATGTTGTTAATGCTTCAGGACATGCTGGACTTGGATGTCTCCGCATTGGCAATTCAAAGCAGACATATGGCGGATATGAAAACTGGCGAAACGGTACAACACACCTTAAAAAACTTCAGAGCAAAAGTAAATCAAACCAAGATGCATAAGACGATTTTTTTGACAATAATGGACTTCCAAGGGTAAAACTTAATGCCCAAGTCGCGAAAAGCAAGCCATGCGAAAAACAGATATTAATGTCCACTAATCACAGTTTTTTACTCACCTGGTCTAAAAGGCCATTGAGCTTTTGCGATCACTTGGCGTCCGTCGTTGGTCCGTCAACAATTTCAAAAAAAATATTCTTGTCTGAAACCGGTCAGCCAATTTGGACCAAACTGTTGTGGAATGGTCCGTGGTTGGTCCCTTTCTTAAATTGTGTTCGATAGCCTGGATTTACGACCAAGATGGCCGCTTGGCTAAAAATAGGAAAAAGGGGGAATGAAGTTTGAAAAATCTTCTCCTCTGAAAGTATTGAGCCAATCTTCGCCAAAGTTGCCTGGAATGGTCCTTGGGTGGTTCTTTACTAGAATTGTGTCCAATGACCCCGACCTCCAAACAAAATATTCTTCAGGCTAAAATAGAAAAAGGGGGATGGATTTCAAAAATCTTCTCCTCTAAACCTAATCTTTACCAAACTTTACTAAAATGATCCTTAAGTGGTAACCTTCCAAAATTGTCTCCGGCATTTCCAACTTCCAACCGAGATGGCGACCGCAGACAAACTAAGTGTTATATAGAACCCTATGGGAAAATTTCAATTTTTTTATCTTGACTTGCTTCCACAATTAGAACCTTATTAAGGTGCAATGGTCCTAAGTTGGTCCCCTTCAAAATTATTTCAGATGACCCCACCCACCAACAACGATGACCTCCATAGCCGAACATAGGACCCTGGGAAATTCATGAAAAAATTTAAAGTCTCGAAACTACCTGCTCAATTGGAACCAAACTTCGGTGGAATGATTTCTAGTTGTGTCTCTTTCAGAATTTTGTCCGATGACCTCACCCGCCAACCAAGATGGCCACCCCAACCGAATTTACACATCTTACATAGGCCCATATAAAAATTTATGAAAAAAATATTCTCAACTGGATAAACTTCATCCATTGGCACCTTACTTTGTTGAAATATTCCCCAGGAGAATTTCTTTCAGAATTTTATCTGTTGACCACGTCCGCTTACCAAGGCAGCCACCTTGGTCTTACGTAATATGGGAAATTCATAAAAAATATTTTCTCATCTGAAACTTAACTCCAATCTTTCTTGAAATGTTCCCTCGATGGGTTCCTTTCAGAATTGTATAGGGCATCCGCCAAACAAGATGACTGCCTCAGCCAAACTTGCTTATGCTATTCAAACAATTGTTTATTCAAAGGTTTTAATGAAGACTTCATTTTGGAAACTGTATGACAGGTGAGCGATTACAGCCTCTTTGGAGCCTATGGTTGAGACAAGAGAGTGCAGCGGAGCATCAGTTGATTGATTGAATGGTGTTTAACTTCCAGTGGCAAATATTTCGTGCATATCAGGACATGATCGTATTAAGGAGTAATGATTAATTAACCTGCTTTGTGCTAGACAGACACGCTGAGTCGAATTTTAAGAAAGCTAGCTCACGAAAGCAACAGTTCGCAGGAAGATTTACCTCTTTATCCAGACACTTTATCATGACACTAGGACGACCAGCATTTTCTCTTACTCCTTAATGTAAATACTATGTGCTTAACAGAGAAGTAACAAATGCCAATTTCAATGCCTTTGGTTTAACCCAAGGTGAGCACGCTTACCACAACACCACAGAGGGGCAGTCATGAAGTATAAAACCTACAACACATTAGTAGATACATAGGAGCATACGTAGAGTAAGGAATACATAATAAAAAACTATTAAAAATAACTCAACATGAATTAATGAGGATGTTGCGCATAATTTTTCCCGTGCGGATGCAATAGTATAAAACGATACAGAGGCCGTCAAAGTAAAACAAATTATCCTCGTGCATTTACTTTGCTACAAGTTTCCATAGTTGTTTATCTATTGATTTTCTCAAAATTTCCAAAACTTTTAGTTTTTTCATGAAATTGTATATGCATTTATATTGCCTTTACGGGGCCTCAATCAAGAAAAAAAGATAAGCAAATTTAATTCACCTACAGTGCACTGATACACTAAGTCTTTCAAAACTTTTTGAAATGATAGCCTTCCACTGGTTTTATTCTGTATCAAGTAACCTTTTTGATTAATTTTACCAAATTTCTTCGCCATCTGAGGGGTTAAAAGTTAACATATTTTATGAATGCTCATAAGAAATTTTTGTATCATATGAAACTTTTGAAGTGTGAAATCAGCACAGAAAATGTACATTTTCTTGTACTTAAGTAGATATATAAAAGATAAAATAGTTTAATACAAATATTTGTGGACGTGATCCAACAGAAAACTACTGAACCTTGCATTGCATTGAGGCAACATTTGACAAATTTTTCAGTGCCAGTCTAGATGAACAAAACATAGAATATTTAAATTATCTCAAGTGTTCAGGCAAATAATTGAAAACTGAAAATCTCAGACTTTGATGGTTTTCCAAAGACAAATTTGAATCTTATTTTAAATTAAATTGATATTATAATTATATTGAAAGTGTCGCTGAACATTTCATTCCAATTCATTGTCAAACCTCTACCTCTGATTATTGATATATACATTTAAACAATAATAATTGGCCTTTTCCACAATTAGAAATTATTATTTTAGATTTATCATTGTTAAACGCGATTGCATACGGTGTCGACAGTCCATTCATTCCTGTAAGCATAACCTCTTCGAACTCTCCTTGTGACGACAGACGTACTAGAGTATTTGTCTTCCAGCTTAAGACAAAGAAATTTCCCATACAATCAACTACCACATCTATCGGCGTTCTTAATTCTTGTATATTCTTTGTAAATAATATCACTAGTAAACGCTTTTCCTTAATCTCCTCGCCCCTTCCTTAATTTTAGCGGTATTTCCTTAATTTTTAAGGTA
>JAULBM010043380.1:0-10736 GCA_032357055.1 Geukensia granosissima | reverse complement strand
GTTAAAATTCTACTGTCACTTGGTGGGTGGCTGTCTCATGGACAATCATGCCACATCTCCTATTTTTATATTTTGAGCTCAGTAATGTGTTTACAGCAATCTATGACTGATTAACAGTTCGTGAAATTGATTTTGAGTCTCAAGACAGCTCCAATATATCAGATTTTTTAAAAAGGGAATGATCGACCAGATATAAATCCAGGATTCCCGTAAGAATCCGGACCGATCCTCGTAAGAAATCATGCTGTCGCAAGACAACGATACCTACGGTGATAATGCTTATTAAAAAATAATTTGTATAGAGATCTAATGGACTACTTCTTTGAAAAAAATGCCAAAAATTTCCCAAAAATTGTCAGAGTTCGTATGTCTTACCTATTGAGAATGCAGAAAAAATTTGAAAAAAATATCAAAAGGGGAATTTTTAATTAATTTTTTTCAGGGTTTTATAGATCTCAAATGGACTATACATATATGCAATTATATGCTCTGAATGAACAAATGATTGGAGTAATTTTAAAAAATCTATTTTAATCAACATTAAGGTTTAATTATACAAAATACTAGCTGTATTCGTATAGTAGCATAATATAGTTTCCTGTTATCCCATCGCATTATGAGCGAATTCGGATACCGGCTGACTTGTGATTTCGAAATGAAGAAATGTTGAAACGATTCAACAATTTGAGAATTAGCAAAAGCTTGCTCTTGGTCGGCCGACCATTGAAAGGAATTCGAAGAAACCAATGGGCAAATGAGAAAATTTTCCATTTACTTACCTTAAATTTTATGAATTGCATGAAAAACTATACATGTACATTGATGGAAAATATCTAATTCACTTGTACTTGCTGCGGAACGGGTAAAAACGCCCAGGGAAGCATCACGACATGTTACCAGTTCATACAAATAAACTGACAATTTCCAGGCAATGTACATGTATTATGTATATATTCTTTTCTATTCTCTATTCTACACGTATAGGAATACTGCTGTTCAATGTTAGCACTATCAGTACGACTAAAGGAAAAAAAACGATTTCGATTATTTTCAGACCTTTACTTAAAAGAAAACCTTAACTTATTGTAAGAAAACATCTTTTCTTCAGTATAAGATTTTTAGAGGGTGTCATTTAAAACAGTCTCTCAGTACGTACGTCGGTAGTGGCCAAACAAATCTCAGAAACCTTTAATGATCAAAACTTAAAACTTGTCATGAAGGAAGAGTATATGAACCGTTAAGGGCGACCCCTTGTTGCAAACTTATGAGCGAAAAACGAATTTCACGAAATCCAAGAAATGATGAAAGCTCCAAAACTATTAAAGTAAGGATGCTAAAACTTTAATCACAACTTTCAATACCTTTGCCAAATTTACATAGAATATCGAACTTTCAAAAGATTTTTTTTCATCCATGTGTTGGCGCCACCCCCTCATTTAGAAAAATTCTATTCATCTCAAAAAAAGGTTCATGATACAAGTACATTTTTGATGATATTTAGGCAAAATCCGTACTATTTAACGCATACACGATTTTTTTTTAGTATTTGCGATTTAGAGCTTTTCCCAAGGAATGTTACTCCACACTTGTTGCAGGCCTTGTGGAGACCTCAAGATTTGTAAATTACCCTGTTGTTTTGTGGTTGGAGTGCAGTTTCTAAGACATTCACCCCATTTCTTTTCATTCCAGATCCCCACCTCTAAACCATATATATACGTAGTCGTCTTATAATAATTAAATGATCATTCCCGAGGGTCTGCATCGTCCCCTTATTTTGATGAAATTTAATTTATTCCTAAGTGCAGTGCCTGTTCACACTACAAAAGTTAATCCGGATAAATCAGGTAAATATTGATTAAGTTACATTGCATTGTGTACACTAGTTTAAATTGAATCGAACTAATCCGGATCAAGTAAACGTTATTTCGGATTAAATTGTTTTTGAAAGCAACATTTACTGTCAGCGCAGCTCACTTTGGAAATCTTTTTTTTTTACAATTTTGAAAATTTTAAAATGGGAGGTCGATGACATACTTTTTACAGAAAATGTTTCTAGGTTTGTTGTCATTTTATTGCAAAATAATTCCTTCTTCTAACAGAATTTTTTACTTTTGGTGAAAATGTGGTTTGAATGGGTATATTTCTAAAGTAACTTTTTGGTGCATTAAAAAATCATACATGTATTTCCTAAATAATGATTTGATTACCATATATATGGTAGTAAACTGTGAATTATTTTTATCTGATCATAAAACAACCAAAAATCTGAACGCGTGATCTAAAAGGGGCTAATAATAGCTAAATTAAGAAAACCCGCCAATGTAAGTTATCTCCATTATCCATGCAAAATCCCATAGACAATGCAACTTACCCAGATTTCAAAAAACCATTGAATAAGTTTGCAAAACTATGGATAATTTATCAACGACTAAATGAGTCGGATATTTATATCAAGCATGGGTCAATCTTAAACATTTTGAAATAGGATTAAATTGAAAAAACCCTATTTCTGAACTGCGCCGACAGTAGATTAAATCTGACGACATAATTAGTAAGGTTACTTTTGGTCTATTGATTTGTACTTTTAATCTGGATAAAGGTAAGCTAACACCTGAACGCTTTACTTAACAGGTTACCTGTATACTGGCGAAATTTGGTCCGGATTATGGTAATCTGGAATAAGCAAAGCCTTATCTTAACACGCCTTCAACTGTAAGGATCCCCACCCCAAAACAATGTATATAACTGGTTGTCATAAAAAATAAGTTTACTGGTTACCATGGAATCAGTCTCACCCTCTTATTTTTGAAATTTTTCACTAAAATTGTTGAGATCCCAACACATAAATCAGCATAAGTCAGCATAAATAGTGGTCAGTTCCTTCTCATTTTGAAAGTTACAAGTTATCAGGAAAAAAAACAGTCGTTATTTTCTTTCTACAAATTTGGATATATCATAGATCAAATATTGCACATTTGTTAGAGTTCTAAATTTGCATAAATTACCAGCAAAACAGTATTGTATTTTTTTTTAATATTCTAACTAATTTCTACAAGAACACAAATCATGATACATATCTAACATAAAAAGCATGAAATATTCACATGTTCCTTCATTTTACATTTGTCAGGATCGTTGGGACTTTGGAGTACTTCCAAGCATGGACATTATTATAGCTACACAAACTAATTTTACCTGAAGTTATATTATAGAATTAAGTTCTCAGGCATACATTTCAATTTTTTATATGTATTCCAGCACTTCAGACTTCAGGATAGCCAAATTAAAAAAAAACATGTACATGTACATAGTCCTTTAACAAGAGAGAACAAGGCTTTTCTTTTAGTAAAATATTTAACTTTATTTATCAATTTATAAAAGAGATAATATTGTATTACCTAATAAAATTGATTTCAAAAATTAGTCTTAGATACATCAGTATGACAATGTGGGAGAATGACTATATGAGAATACGACTATGTCCTGGTATTCCTATGTGAAAATACGACTATGTGGGGAGCGAGAGGAATATGCAATCGCCGATTGCTCCGTTTTGTGTCATATGTGTTAATTTTTGTATGAAATTTCTAAGCTTTTAAATGATAACGATTTTCCCATTTTTTGTTTGAAAAATGAAAACAGTCCACTTTATAATACTGGTATGTGTGTGTTATCGAAAAGAAAATAAAATCTTGTTTCGTTTTTACATACGAACATATTCTTCATGTCAAAGCAGTCCTATTGTGATTTTTACTTGTTTATTCCCGTCAAACAAGTTAAACTATCGATTGGAAAATATTTACGTTCTTTTGTTTCCCCCAAAAATTTTTATGTCTTTATGTTTAATTGGAAATTGTCCATCTAATATTGAAATTGATAATTTCTCCCCCCTCATATTAATTTCGTAAGAGCAAATGTTAAATTAACATATCCTTTGAAACACTATTATTACTCCGGCATTATTTATGGTTGTAATAATTAGGCAAGCGGCCTTTTGCGTAATCAGGATAACAAAATTTCAATAAATGAGTTGATATACATCATTTCCATTATTAGAGCTAACATTAGAATTCCATTAACGACATACTTTAATCATAATGATTGTTTGCATAAGTATTGAACGTGCAAAAGTACTGAGACCAAAATGAATTTAAATGCAAAAATCAAAGTTCATCAAATCGAATCCAAATTCATGCAGATGTACTAGTAAATGGAATCTTCATCTAAATGGAATTCTAATATAACATAGGGGCAGACAGAAATCGTTAACTCAAAAGACAGACAAGACAATGGCCAACAAAATGAAAAGAAAAACAAAATAAAAACACAACACTTCACTGAAAACTAAAGCTGGAGCAAACCGAAACCCTTCAAAAAACCAGGGTGAGTTCAACTGCTCCGGAAGGATAAGCAACTCCTGCTCAACTAATGGCAGCCCTCTTGTTACTCAGTATACAAAGCAGGTGTAAAGTCACAATCGATGTTAGTCCCAACCGGTAAAAGAACGGATTTTTAGTCAAAACAGTGGGATGATATCCATTGTCATTTGTGAAATGGATATTCAACCAATGGAATTCGAAGATAACAAACAGGCAGACAGATATTATTTAGTCGGAAGACAGACAATACCATTGTCAACCAAATGAAACGAAAGACAAACACAGAACACGCAACACTACACTGAAAACTAATGCTGGAGTAACACGAACCTTTCAAAAACCCAGGTGAGTTCAGGTGCTTTTGGAAGTGTAAGCAACTCCTGCTCCAATAGTTGCATCCGTCATGATACTCAGTAAACAAATCCGGTTTAAAGTCACAATCAATGTTTTTCACAACTGGTATATAAACGGATTTGTATTCGTGACAGAGGGAGATATCCATTATCATTTGTGAAATTGATATGTCGTACCGGTCAACCAAATCATGATGGCGATCGAAAATTTCCGGAGCGATGCCTCTAATCTTTCCCTGAGAAACCATTGGCTAAGTTGCTTTCTTGTCAGCTGATTCCCTCTATCAATAAAATCCTAATAGAAAGCACAAACCCTGAAGTAGCGTATTAACTGAAAAATATACACTCCGTTTGCAGGCTTGACATGAACGTAAAAGTTTTAATGGGAAAAAGTATTATCTCTAGTTGTAAAGTTTTGTTCTTAACCCGTTGAAGGTGTAAGTATAGGTATGAAGACCATTTTGTTTCTGTATTATCTTTGATTTCAAGTTCAATTGAGGACAACATCTATATAGCATTTAAGCTTGCTTTTTCTCTTTTCTCTATAGAAGTCGGCTTCATACGCATAATGGAATAAATCGGCGAGAAGGGGTGCACAGTTGGTCCCCATCGGAATGCCGACAGTCTTTTGAAACACGTGTCCGCCAAACATTAGAAAAATGTTGTCAATCAAGAAATCTAGCATTCCAGAAATGTCATCTTCAGAATACTTTTTGTTAGAATCAGAGTGGTTAATAACGAAATAGAAAATTACCAATTTGGCTTAATATGGAAAATTTCTGTATGCTTTATGTACATTTCAAGAAGTAATCTGTCATCATAAGAAATAAATATAGTTTATCCCTCCCAAGAACCAAATATTTGTACCTGCGTTTGCCATCCTTTTAACAAAACAGAGGTGAACTAAATGTCTTAACTTTTCTTAAGATTTCTGGCAACACTCGGAACATTGAAGACCGATTTCACTATTTGTCTTAATTAAGTATTTGGTATTAATTTTTGAAAGCTTCACTAGATATTTGGTTATGTGTGCTGTTATTTTAATTATTTACGTGTCAGGGTGTATCCACAATTTACACTCGGTGATTGAAGTTGTTGTGTAAGGTTAGTTTCCGGGGTTTTTTTTTACTTTATGTGGTTGCAGCGAGTAAATTGACTATTCTCATTGAATGGCTTTTTTGGAAATTGCAAACCATAATCATAGGAATATTTTACTACTTTTTTGTCAAGAGTTAGAACCCAGCGAGTTGTCCAATAAAACACTTTCCATGCACATAAAACTGTTTAGGCTGGGGATTTTTCCATATTTAATTTAATTTAATTTGCCTTCTGAAAAACTTAATTTTCAAAATGGAATGATATATCCATTTTGTTACATTGAGATGAGGTAGAAATTTTGCAACTACATTTAAAGTTAAATTTTACTATAAGAGCATTCTACAGGGTTTTTTGTTAATCCCCACCAAGAGAGTTTTCTCCGATTTACATTTTTAATCCCATAAAGAGTTTTTTCTTGCTCTGGGTTCGTTTACGGTTAAAAAGAGTATAAAAACGAAAAAAGTTTCTG
The DNA here is from genome assembly GCA_032357055.1 of Geukensia granosissima. Taxonomy (NCBI): domain Eukaryota; kingdom Metazoa; phylum Mollusca; class Bivalvia; order Mytilida; family Mytilidae; genus Geukensia; species Geukensia granosissima. The sequence goes on along the minus strand of JAULBM010043380.1, from coordinate 4,437 downwards.
CTATCTTTTTGAGAAAAAATGATAACGTCTTTTACTTTTGATGAAGAAAACCCATAAACTGAGGTTTACAGACAGTAGCTAATTATGTATTTGTAACATTTGTAATTATAGTTTATTAATATATATTTAATCGAATTGTCGTTATCAGACTGATGCAAGTTGCTGGCACAGGTAGTGGACCTACACCATAAAGTTTTGTAGTAACTTTCAATAAATAGAAGTTTACGTAGATAATTAAAGTATATAGTTATCCATACAGCGTCCACACAAAGAGAAACAAGAAAGACACAAATTCGCGCATCAAATTGGTTTTTTTTAAATAAAAAAGTATTCAACATTTAGCGTTTGTAGTTTGCCCAATCCCAAGAGACGGCATCTAAATTCCGACAACAAACGTTTCCAAATTTTATAACGCTGTTTTCCTTTAAAAGTCAAAGATGTCGCTGGGAGTAAAGCTTTACAGTACGATTACCTTGAAGAACATTTTCTGTCTTGAAGTCAAAGTAAAAATTGGACAGGTTTTTTATTGGGAATTCCATGAGTACGCATGAGAATATGCTTAAGTTCCCAACTTTTACTTAGCTAATCTAGCCATTATCTAGTGATGTAAGCTTTCGTTATCCCTTTTCCGTCTTCTGTCGTCAATAACTCTTCATATTTATCTGTAAAAAAATCTTCGATAAAATTCCTAAATTTTTCCATTCTGACTGTTAACAGATTTGACATAGTATGTTCTTCTTGTGGGTTGTCTTAGTTGTTAAAAAAATTTAACGCCTGGAACCGCCATGCGAAATCCAGGCATCTGTTGGGTGTTCTCAGCTTTATTTCATGATTACTTCACCATGTTCATGTTACAACAATAATCAATCATTCTTTCAGATTGGTTTTTATTTACAACTTATAACTCTTATTAAATTTAAGCCGAAGGAATCAAAACTTATGATATGACACTGTTGCAAGGTCCAACTTTCCACATCTCGTTCCGATGTATGCAAAATATATCGCTTTAATTAAATTTGAATTAAAAGTTAAATGAATTAAAGTACCCGTTGAGGCTTTGAGGCTTTAGTCTATAAGTATAAATAACCCCATGAAAAAATTAAAATGTTTTCTCTTTAAACTCTTTCCCTGGGCTTTGGAATGTAAGACAAATTAAAAATGTGTAAGTAAATAGTTATAAAATATCAACGGAATATTAAATCTCATATATTGTGTTATTCTTCATTTTTTCGTGAATCTATTTGCTATGAACTACAACATTTATGGGTGCATTTTCTAATATCATTTGAAAAAAAATAATGCACAATTAAAACATCCATTTATTCAAAAATCCTTCAAACAACAAGCATTATCTATTTCCAATTTTTCATTTTGTGTTAACTGATACACAACTATGCTATTTCATATAATTTTAATATCATATTAATTTCTATTGAACCCGCTCAACCAAATAACTCGGCAAATGACAAAAGTGATTAATTTTCATTTAATTGATGACTGGATTTTCATCAACTAACACACAATATACTGTTGCAGTTTTCTACTCAAAATAACCATGATTTAAATTTTATATCACAAGTTACCGTGTTTGATTTCCATTAGTTACCCCTTTAACTACTAAGTAGATCACATTTGTGACACGCGAGTACCTGTCAAGCTATAGGCGGATATGTTGGAATAGAAATCGTGCATGTGTGAAATGGCAATTAGTATGATTCAAGATGTTCAATAGACCAATATTTTAGAGTTTGACATCAGGCACGATAAAGGTTTTTTTGTGGGGGTGATGTTAGGCATGATACAGGCTTCACGAAATAGATATCCTAATTCCTGTGATAAGTTGTGAAAACAATGGCTAGTCTATGGAGTTTATATTCAAAACATAATATCGCCCATAAAGCCGAGTTTTAATCAATTGCTTTGTTCAAATGATCGTAAATAGAACATCAGGTTCGCATCAACGTATTTCTTATCCTAGATTAAACTATTTTGAATACAAGATCGTGATTTATTAACAATATTGAATCTAAACATTTAATGCGATTTAAACATTTTTCTTCTTAAAGAAATTTTATCTATCGATATTGTTTCATCTTCAAAAGACGTAAAATTTCATGTTAACTATGTTTCTTCTCACGAGAAAGATGCTAGTTTACATAGTAATTGCATATGTTTTGTTCTTATATAATGTCTTATAAAAGATCTGACATAGATATCATTTCTGCTACATAAGTTCTTGTTCTTTATGGGAAACTTTCAAGGCCACTAATATAATTCATCTGACAGCTAAGAAAACAGGAAAAATAATTGATTACAATTGAGAATCATCCTCAATTTCAGAATGGTTTGCAGATTTCAGTTTTGTTAGTTAATACATAACTAGACTGAATTAACCACCAAATTCTGTCAACTAACAAAAAAGTTCTCCATAAGACTTAAAGGTAAAACTGGTTAATTTAAAGCCTTTTTTCAGGTAATAGGCAATAAACAGCCAATGTTCAACACGCCTCCTCATTCCCCTGACCAAACGCCGAAGCCTATACCGTGGAAACCTCCGCCATTCGGCAATAAGAGCGACCCATAATTCATTCAGGTTTTGACATTTCGGCTGTCCCTGATTGATTTTATGACCGATAACGTCCCATACATGTTCAATCAAGTTCGTGTCCGGTGGCATGGAGGGCAATGGAAATTTTTCAATGGGCTCTGCTTCAATAAAGTCCCTTACAATCCGGGCTAGATGTGTCCGAGCGTTGTACTCTTGGAACACTGGTCTGTATGCAAGTGCCTGATTCTCAAAATAAGGCAAAACATGGCTGTCCAAGATGTCATCTCGGTATTTTTGGCCATTCAGTATACCGTCAATAACCTGTAACGGAGTCTTACAGTCATTTGAAAAGCAGCTCCACACGGTTACGCCACCACCACCATATGCAGTAGTTGCTGTTCAGTGTTGTATTCCGTTCCCTCCAAACACGCATACGATCGTCAACAGGCTTCAACAGGAACTGGCTTTCATCGGACCAAAGAAAACGCTTCCAACTCCGTAGGTTACAGTGAAGATGGAGTCTTGACCACTGTAGGCGTGCATGGCAGTGTCTACGAGTTAATTATGTGCGTTTCACTGGTCTACGAGCACGCAAACGAAAACTATGCAGCCTGAGAACAACAGTTCTTACACTTATGCGACCACCAATCGGCCACAACCTCTAAATTGCATTGCCGTTGAAAATGGCTGTAATCTGGCTAGACGATTAAGGTATCTTCTCTAGGGGTTGTTTTACGGGATCGACCGGATCTGGGCGGTCTTCCACGGTTTCTGTGTGTCTATGGCGTGCTAAAATCTGCCAATCACAGAATTGTTCACTCCAAAATTGGCTGTTATTCAGCGATTACTTAGGCCGGCGCTGTTCATGCCAACTGCTTGCCAACGTTCGGCAATATTCATTTTTTGTCTAACCATTCTAAAAAGATTTTTCAAATAACTATTAAAGGAAAGATGTACGTGTAATCAGTCAAAACAAATGCTTAACTTTTGGCGGACTGATTATATCATAATGAAGGTCAAGTTAAAGATATATTTTTAAAAGTATTAATTTCCATATTTTCACACAGATCAAACAGACTATACAAATATTTAAAATATTGATTCTCTCAATTAAAAACCTTTAATATTAAGAAAATTTTGTAGATAAAACATAACTAGAATATAACTTTACTTTCATTTGTGTTTTACAATCAACATAGTTAAACGATTAACAGAATGCTACTATCATTCATAGGTATTATTTTTATGTTGTTTGAAGCCTTACAAACCATACAGTCTACGAAAACATATTCCACTGGAATTATTTGTTGCTGTCATTAACAAATATTTGAACCTGGTTTTTTGTTGTGGATTTAATCAGATTTAGGTCATGTAAACGAAACAGATTTACTTTCTAATTAAAATTTATTGTGAGAGTACATTTTTTCCTTTGGTTATGAGTTCGTAAGATGTCATCTTTTATTGCAATATTTTATCAATGATTTCACCTTGAGTAGTTATGTGAAATTATTATCATGTGCAAACATTATATTTTTTTTACTTGAGAACCACTGATGAAGTACTAAATGCCTGAAAAATATGTGCAGTTAGAGCTGTAAAGGTTTACGAAAACAATATGAAATGAATAGAAAAAGGGTGGGAGAAACTTCCAAGCTTTTGAGTAAAGTACGGCCAAAAAGTCATTTCCGGCCATATTTGGTGTTGGATAATATAGAACATAAAACATACATAATTTTGGTAACATCCCAGTTGGTCTACTCCCAGTTGGTCTACTCCCAATTGGTCTACTCCCAGTGGGTCTACTCCCAGTTGGTCTACTGTGTGAAAAATTATTTTTCCCATTTGGTCTACTTTGAAAAAAAATGTTGTTGTTTTTTGTGAAAAAGGTA
>JAULBM010043369.1:0-10736 GCA_032357055.1 Geukensia granosissima | reverse complement strand
TCAGATAAATCATTAAATAAATTCAGAATAATGTCTACCCTTTGGGTAATTGAAAATTCAACTTTTTGAAAGTTTCACCTTCTTGGAAACAGTTTAATATAAGCTTTTAAGCTTGTTTCCGAATCCTATTATTATTCACGTTATTGTTCTACATTGTATGTATTGTAACGCATATTTGTTTTCTGAATTATAATAAAATATGTTTACACTAATATTAATAATATACTGTATAGTTCCTCTTTCCTAATAAAACAATGGTCAAACAATTTTTCCCGCATGGTGAGAGAATACTTGCATTGGTTTGCAAATTGATATACAATGATACCTTTAAGGTTTGGGACAATATGATTGGTTTTTAGGAATTAAATTTCGTGAAATAGTTTAAATATCCGATATGAAAAGCCGGACGTAATACTGTTTACGTATATTTCTAATGGATACAGTTATACACAAATACAATGTTAATTAGTAATGATTATTTAAACCTATTTTTTTTTAATCTGTTACGAGTATGTTCGAATTGTCTTATCCACAGCAAAACTAAATTTACATGAAAAATGCTTTATTTTTACTTTGTACTTAACGTCGGAACCCAAGAAGATGCACGTGCTTTAAGCAATATTTATTACAGGGATAAATAACATTATAAGTTAACTCAGAAATGTATCATCATCTTATAATTTTTTCTGCAAGTTCTGGTATATATATGACGTAAAATGAAGAGTTTTCTATGTTATCAATATTGAAATACGACCACTTTGTAGTCATTTGAAAACAAAACATACAAGTTACATCATTTTTGCTTTGGATCATCCTTGGATGATAGTCAGCTATCTACTACACAGTAAAGTCTATGTAAGACATTTTTGTGCCAAGTCTTGGTTCTTGAGATTCAACCAACAATTGACTACACTTTTACATGATTCACTTTTTAAGAATTATAAGGTTTTTAATTTAGTTTAGATTGACTACACTTTTACATGATTCACTTTTTAAGAATTATAAGGTTTTTAATTAAGTTTAGTTTCAACTTACCGATGAGTTATTCTGTACCAAAAATACATTTCTATAATACTTTGCCATTTATCCGCTATAATGCATAGTGTAAAATATCAGTACACAATAACTAGCGTCATTAGCGATGAAAGACTTTCTTTATAGGGACTTGAATGAATTTTTGTTATGAACCTCAAAATGTAAAAGGGAGATGGCTATGGAATGTATCTGGAGTGATAGGATTGTGTTCTAATTTGAAAAAAGATGTTAAAATTGAAAAGTGGAATTCATCGAGCATCAGTGAAAAAAATTTCTTTTCTACATACGATGTATTCGCCGTCATTGTTCTGTAAAACGGCTACAGAAACTGTCTATTCACAAAGTTGTCTAACACACAGTTAACAAAAAAAATGAAATAGGTTTTGAATAATACGTGAAAAATTATTATTTCCTTTTTACTTCCAGAAATAGTTAGTGTCAAAATTACATAGTCAATTCGTCATATCATGTACACGTCAAATACGAAGAGTATCCATCTCGCCCCAATGTACAAGGTTCAACTGTTTGCAGTCTTATAAAAGCTGTTCTCTGCAAAGCTTTTCTATTATTTCCTGTCGATATATAGATTTACCACGTATAATGATTTCGGTTATATAATGTTATGATATCAGGCGTGAATATTTTTTTCTGTGCAAAAATTTAATATAAAACCGTGTAGAAAATATTTTTTATCTCGGGGCCTTCTACAGCTTCTGTATGGTATGGTTCATTTTTAGAGGCCGTATATATAATGGGACCTGTCTCATGATCAATCATGCAACATCTTCTTTTTTGAAAGAACAGGGATCTTATTCACGAGACATCCGTTATTTAACGGACCCGTTAGGTTAATGGGTGTGTTAGCGGGTGGACCCGTTAAAAGTTAAAGTGATATTCACGAACTTATACGTAAAAATCTATTTAGCGGATGCGGTTTTAACGGATCCGTTAATTATGCAAATGAAGCGTAACTTTGTGTCGAGCGTTTTCATTGGATAATGGTATGAAAATTCCATATACATCAATCGTCTATAAAAATAATGCAGAAACATGTTAATTAAACAAATTATTCATATCTTAACAAATGTAAGATCAAATCCCGATCGGCTAAAAACTTTTTTCACAGTTTCACAAGATTTTGTTGACTTACATTAGGTCATGAAATATTACAAATAAAAATAATAAACTTTCCATTACTTCGAATAAAGCACGAATGAATTTTTGTCCAGTCAGCTCAGTTATTTCTATAAACCAAAATGCTAGATACGGTTTCAGGCTATTTTTAGATGCTGTTTTTGTTTGTCGTGCTTTGTTGTGGTGTTTTCCTCGAATTGTCGCGTCCTTTTCACTAGGCGCACTCTTTGGTTTTCTCTCGCTTAAGAAATGGCATTAAACTTACCATTTTGTCCAACGTATTTAAGGTCAACATCTAAAACTTGGTCGCAAGTTAAGACCACCCTGATAAATTGTAAGAAGGTCACAAAACATCATGTATTTTTATGTTTTTCAGTTTGAAAAAAAAACAAGACCAATAAGCTTCAGTGCAGAAAAGGTTATTTGCGAAATAATGGTGACTTCTTCAAATTTTAGTAGTGATATAGTATCACTCTGCAGAAGTTAACGATCCCGCGACAACGAGGTTTAAAAAGACTTATGTCCAGATAAAACCGATCTGGCCGGCCATGGTAAAATCTAGCAGGAAAAAACAATTTTAATACAAACTTTAATTTTAAAAAGAGAAACAATTAAACACACAGTTGATTGTTACTTTAACATTACATTATGTAAGAATTTTACAGGTGCCTGGCATTAAAACTTAAGAACGCAGAAGCTATGGAAAGGTCTTAAATAAGGCGAGACAAGGAACTGTGTCCCCTCCTCCTTAAACGCTGGAATTAGGAAGCAAGTTGAACGAAACAGATTCAGCCTTCTAAGAATCTAATTATTTTTGAGTTCCGATAAACCGTGACATGAATTTATCATAGCCTCGCCTTTTGAAAAAAAGTTGGATTCCAACTGAATATGTATAGTTTCAGATGAGAATTTTTTAATGAATTTCACTAATGGTCCCATGTAAAATAAAGCTCGGCTGAGACAGCTATGGTTGGCTGTGGTTATCTGATATAATATAAAGGGGATCCAGCTAGTGTCCTTTTAAACAAAGCTTAATTCTAACTAAGTTGTTCTAAAAGAGAAGATTTTTAATAACTTCATAAAGGGTCCTATGTCATACAAAATTTTATCGAAATCGACAGTCATCTTAAATTACAAGTGATGTAATTTGATACCGTACTGAAAGGATCGACCTAATTCATCGAAAGTTTGGTTCCAATGGAGCAAAATACTTCTCGATAATACGATTATTAATGAATTTACAAATAGGTTAAACTTATTAAAGCGAAGACGGCTTCCTTGTTCATAAGAGGGAAATCATCCAAATCACCTTCATATACCAAATATCATGGAGAAGAATTTCATGTTGAACTTACTGTAGAGAAAGTCTTATAACTATGGTTGCAATCGGCAGAATCACTATCCGATGAAATATATCACCTTCCACGAAATTTCGCCATGGTAATTGTTCGTAATTTGGACATACGAAGTCGTAATTTCGACATAACAATTTCGTAATGTCGACATATGATGATTACGACGTAATATCTTTTCAAGTAACCCTACCTGGCTTTTGTAGTCTACCATATTGTCCCTTGCGGAATATCCGTTTTCCAGATGAAAATGAAGATATTTGACGTTAAAAATTAGCTGTTGGCTTTCAATGTTTCAGCTCCTTTAAATAATGAATTTTTCCGCCTAACAACTTTATTTTGCAACTAAAATTGAAAATTGTTCAATTTTGGTCACCAATAAGATATATAATTAAGAAAATCAAGCATAAATTCCATTAGCATTCCAAATGGTAAACGTCTTCAATATATCAGCATATAGAAATATCTACTACGACTACAATAGACTTCTTAACGCCTAAGCAAACCATTCTTAGTTAAAATTTAAATACTTTTTTCAAGTTACAACCCCAAATTCTGGAAATTGTACGTATAATTGCATTCGAGATTAACCGACTACCCTTACAATGGTTATATCCACGAGTTTCTCGACTTTACTGTAAAAATATCGTTTTTATGGTGAGAGGCGAGGAAATGGTCGGACAAAATTAACATTTGACGTCCTGGTAACGGACGTATGATGATTAAGAATGAACAACCAAAAAGCCACTCAGCAAATGACAGTAGAATTTAATCTTCTAAAGGTCCCGTTACGTCCGTCAACAATGAACCAGAGTCCATAACATAACGTAAGCTGTAAGAGGCCCCGAAATATAAAATGTAAAGCTATACAAAAAATACGACAATCGACCTAATCAAATGCAAAAATGGTGAACATATAACAATAAATGACTAATAAAACAACAACAAACACTGGACTACAGGTTCCTAGCTTGGGACAGGCACATTAGTATGTGGCGGGGTTAAACCGGTTGGTGAGCGCTCAACCTCCCCTTAATCTGGGAAAGGGTTTTGACAAAACAACAATAAAAACACACTATAAAAATCGGTTAAAATGGATTTAACACTTGAGATCCATAATGAAAACCATTAAAAAATATAATTAAAACTTAATACAAGATACAACAAAAGTATCGACCTCAAAGGTGTACTCACAGTTGCTGTCTGCTAGATAAAAACCCAAAAGCAACCGATCAGAAAAGTGTTCCTTCACTACGGTGTCAATTTAAGTTTAAATGTCATTAGAAGTCAAAGAAAATATGGGTTGTACAAATGCCAATATGAAATATTTATAGACAGAAAGTAGAAAATGCTATAACAAATATAAACTCTTTAGTTCCGTATTAAGCTATTAACAAGAAAGCCAATATTAGTTCCAATAAAAACCATATTTAAAGATTTTATAATAATGCTGTGACGATATCCATTAAGGATAAGTTTATTAAGATGAATTTTAAGACCATGTGGATTTTGTTTAAATTTTCAAAAGTTATTTACCACGTAGGATGTGATATCCCATGTTTTATAAGATGATTACAAGTACATCCGAATTTTGTTTAATTTGATTTTGGTCCTCTGCGAAACCGGCTGTGACTGCAAATTAAAACAACCGATACGGAAATTTAACAGCCGAACCATCCATGTTTTGCCGATTTATATTTATTTTGCTATTTGTCGCATACACCGTAAGTCAGTCATCATATTGCAAAGCAGAAATGGTAATATCACGGAAGAACATGTATGAACATTCTATCAAACAAACGATTTTAGTAAATAAAGCTTTTTAGGCAAGATTATACATTTACATGTTCATAGATCATTTACATCTGGGATTAAAAAGGTGTTTCTTAGTCCCAGCTTACATGTACCTGACAACATTTTCCTTAAAATAATCTTTTTTCTTTCAATAATTTTAATATACATTAATTTAAATTTTTTATAAATATTTATTTCTTCCTCTTTTTTTTTGCGCTAAGAAACGAACTATTTTATCAAAAGTATACTTGTAGTTCTATTAGTTAACTACAAAAAGCAACAAGGTAGATGTAAGATAACTGCAATAATTAAATAATTTTAATAGTGTTTAGTGTTTAATAAGGTAAAATAATAGACATTTTCTAAGATATTAAATCAAAGATTTCATTCACATGTCAAGTGCTTGTTTAACGGGTACGTTAACCCATCCGTTAAAAAACGTCATTTAACGGATACGTTAACGGGTTTGGTTACGGGTCCGTTAAATAGCGGGTCGTTTGTGAATACCAAATGAAATTATCGGAAACTTAACGGAGACGTTAACGGATGCGTTAAATTAACGGGTGCTTCGTGAATAAGGTCCCTGAATGGTAAGAGTATGTAACGAAAAGTGAAGAAAAAGACAATTTTAGGTATAGAAAGAGATTTGGTATGACCGTCCATGGTACAATCATCCAAAACGTTTAAATCTCAAACTTCTACACCCTACGACAAACTATAAAAGACCCGAAAATTAAATGTGATGATCTTCAGATTTTCACCTTTTGGCCAGATAAGTAAGCAATGCAAAACAATTAACACTTTAACATCAAAACAACGACATCCAATGGATAACATGTTCCTGGCTTGGAACAGACACAAACAGTATGTGGAGGGTTAAACATGTCTGTGAGTACTCAACCCTCCCCCTAAACTGGGACAGTGTTGTAACGAAAGGACATAAAAAAGTTCATTTTGAGTTCGACTGTCATTTGGTGGTGGCTATCTCATGGGCAACCATTCCACATCACCTTTTTATATTAAAACCCAACTGTATAAGATTTAACTTTTAAAGAAGATACATAATACGCAGACAATAACAAATAAAACAATATGCAGCGAACTCGAAAAAGCATTCTCTACCTCGGACAACCAATTCAGAATCTAAACTTAGTTAACGAGCTTTCTCAAGATACAACATCAGTTAAAACAAGTCCGCTTTGATTTATTGTGAAAACATTAACAGTCAAAGAAAGCAAGGTGTTGTGCAAGTGCCAAAACAAAAAAATTATCAAAAAGCATGCAGAACAAATTTTCACAAAATAATGTCTGAAATTAGTTTTGGTGTAACTTATTGAGCAGAGAGTATATATTAATACTTAAGTAGTTATTATGATCTTAATATAATGTTTTTAAGATAACCTTTATGTTTATTCAAGCTACTAACAACATGGACAAGTCCTGGTTGGTTATGATTAAATTTAGGAGCTATCTTCCACATTTTAATAAAAGTTTGGATGTGATATGCAAGCACCTTACAAGTCTTAATGGGTTATGTTTAGATTTACGAGCTTTATTTTTCACATATCCATAAAAGTTTGGTTGTGAAATACCATATTTTATCAATTTTCTGCAAGTGCAACAAAACTTTAAAATTATATCTTCATATTTATGATAGAATTTTAAAAAAATATTTGCTGAAGTAACGGAATCCTTGATTTAAAAATTTGCTGGTAATACAAAGATAACGTCCATTTGAATCTTAAACCTTACTGCATACAATGGCAAAACGGAAAAGTTGAGAAATAAATACACCATGCGAAGGAGCCAAAGATGCATACCCGTCAAGGAAAGGAAAATACAATTAGGAATGAGAAATCTTCTCTCTTATCGTATATATATTTAGTTTTGATTTTACCTGGTAAAACCAAATCATTTAAATCCAGAAAATTACAACTGCTGTTGTCCCGCTATTTAAAGTAAGTTTTCTGGGGTTATTGTAGTGACATATTTTGAGAAGTCCTTGTAATGTACTGCAAATACATGTATGTCGTCAAGATACTGGTTAGTATTGAATTTATCTATGAAATCAGATTTAGAAGGATCTTTATGGAATTTGGCCATAAACTGGGATTCTGAACAGTAAAGAAATACGCCTGAAATTAAACGGGCCTAGTTTGTACCCAAAGGAATGCCAACATGATGAGAAATTTAATCGCCAAAACTGATGTAATAGTCAAGAAGATTGTTAATTCAAGCTCTCGTTCCTCGACGGTACAGTAAATTTATCTTTTGTAGTAACATTTTTCATTCGAGAAGACAGCTCGATCACTGTTAAAGTAGATAATTTTTTGAACTGTTTTATTTCATGCCCACTCAATAAATTAGCAAATGATTAGTGTGCAAGAGTTTTCAGAGTATGTTAAGAAAATTCAGACAGTTATTTAACATTTGAAAATGGAACGGAACCAGACAAACGGGGGTTTGTAGGGGAATGAACCAATGGCCTATTTATATACCACGGCGGTCCTGATAAGCAATAAACATGTTAAGAACATTGAAAAAAACTTGTATATTTTTTAATAACCGTCTATTTTGGTTGGTGGATTGATTGAATGTTGCTTAACGTCCAGTAGCAAATATTTCAACTATAGCATTCTAATGAATGATTATAACCTTGTACTAGACCGACACGCTGAGCTAGCTCACGAAGGCAACAGTCCGCAGAAAGACATGCCACTTTACCCAGACACTTTATTCTGAACAGTCCAACCAGTCTTTTCTCTTACCTAATTGCTGCATGCTTAGCGGAGAAGCAGCAAATACCAATTTTAATGTCTTTGGTTTGATCCGGCAGTGGATCGATCCCTAGACCTTCCGCACTTGAAGCGAGCACGCTAACCATTACACCACCAAGGCGGTCCGTCTATTTTGGAGTCACTTCCAACATTCATCAAAATAAAGGTATACATGTATGTTTGCGTTAGTTTGTTTGTATAGTCTGTGTCATGTTTCGTTTCGTTCTTTTTTTTTCAGGTTACGTTATCAATCGATTTTCGTATTTTTTCAGACACTTCTCTTCTTTGTTGCTTCATCTGATTCTCGATTGATTTCGCACAGCAGTTCCTCGGCATGGTATTTTGATAAGTACCATTTATGTTATTCCCTAAATAGATGTATTCTTTTTTTATTTTATGAATCGTAGCTTATAACAAAATGTCAAAATAAATGTTCTCCTCGAGGGCGGTCGGGGTATAGAAATAGGCCGTTCGGTTTCTCCGCCTGCAGGTAGAACCCCTGCTAAAGGGTTCGAGCGGGATGTATAAATACTCGAATTCTCCTTCTCAAAGGTTGTGCCGGGGATAGAATAGGCACTAGGTATCTCCGTCCTTGAGGCACTAGTCCCTAATTGTGGGGGATGAATAAATTCTCAATCCGTTCAGAGAGAGACGTTAAAGACGCCCTGCCACGTCCTAAGCACGCTAAAGACCCCTTGTAACAGCTCTTTTTGAGTGGTCAGTAGCCAGTTACAAGGCTAAATTTTCCGCCCCTATCCAACCCGCAATTTTTCTAGTGGCAGTCTAAAACTCCCTGCCTTCCCGGTCCCTTTGTTACAGTCTACATATTGATTTATTGTTTGCTAACTTGTTTTACGTCCTGAATATGCATGAAATATTTGCCACTGGACGTTAAACAAGAATCAGTCAATCAAAATAAATCTTAAAACAGCATTTATTGGGCCAGGTAATAAAAAAGAAAACAGTCGTACCTATTTGGGTGGTGTTTTGACTCTGACAAATATTTAACTTAAAGGATTGAAACCTAATCCATAATACATATGGGGTCGAATTGCAAGAATCTCCGGGCTAGTAAAACAACCAGCCTTGTGTTAACAATGAAAAATTAGATTTTCTCGTTTATGCAATAAGGTTTCTAGGGTTATATCTTACTAATAAACAGTTAAGGGGCGTTCGTTGTTTGGACTGTGTAAATTCTCGACTACCCCGATAGAAGCCGGGATTTAGAAATAGATTACCGCAAGCCTGACTTGTAAAAATTTAGGTTATATTTGAAATCCAGAGGTCTCGTCAAGGCTTACACAAGGGGTGTATTCCACTTCTTGTTAAGGGCTTTAGAACCGATTTCATTGAAATAGTCCGGGGCAAGGTAGTCTACCGTGTCAACTTACCTTACCATTTAAATAAACCATGATATCATTTTTTGTAGTTTATACGTTGAAAAAGCCTAAATTTGACAGAACAACACATCGTTAATGAACATTTGATTGTCACCATATTGTCACAGCTGGCTTCATCAGACAATATGAAAATTACTACAATGTACTGGCTTCCTAAACTTTATAAACTTCCACACAAGTCTCGTTCATTTCTGATTCTAAGAAATGCACTTCAACTATAGTCTGAATACAGTTGTACTATTAAAACTCTAATTGTTAACTAATTTAAACAATGTTATGAAAATTCATTGATTGTTGTTTAACGTCCAGTGGCAAATATTTTATGCAGAATCATGACGATAACAAGTTATCAAACAGTAAATCATAAAAAGAGGCCGGGAAATTTAATAGTCACAGGATGCTAAATTTAGTCCATTGGCTAGGATAGCCTACCGTGCCCCCCACCCCCCACATCTCTATGGGACCAACTTTTTTTGTCACCCAAAACATATTATTCAAGAAAAAACATGTTAACATTAAAAATTTTGAAACGCATTTGTGATTTGGGGGTCTTTTTATAGCCCCGTTAGATATCTTTGCCAATTTAGTTTTGAACCATTTTTCATTTTCAAAGGTAATTATGAATAAGTTTCCGAAACAAAAAGTCAACTTGTTAGGTATCAATAAAAATGTCTGTGTATTACCTTTCCAATACATGTCTAGTTATATTGATTTGAGCTACGAGTAAAAAGTTGTGGAAAAAATAGTAGCCCTACCCCAACAGATATTTGACAAAAATCCAACTTTTTTGTCTGTCAACTCTCACATATTTACCTTTGTAACTTTATATGCAGATTTTGTTATGTTTCTAAATACATTTGATTACTTTGTTGTGTTTTATTGCCCTAATATTGTTTCTATTGCCCGTTATGGTGTTCAAATGTCCAAAAAACCACATTTTAGAAAGTTGCACAATTTTCCCATATTTCCTTATATTTTAAATACTCTAGACATTTGAGTGATTATATGGCTGTAAACTGATATTAATTTAGTTATTGTATATATAAGGCATCGAATGAGCACAATATTTCATTCATAAAGATATTTTGATTGGCAATTTTCGCGAAAATATTACCCTACCCCTATATAGCTAATTTATTTGAAACAAATTTCAAAGCACCAACCTATATGTGAAATAAAGTATATAACACAATTACCGAACAAATCAAAGTCCATAAGACATACGGCAAAATAGGTATCACACC
>JAULBM010043358.1:0-10736 GCA_032357055.1 Geukensia granosissima | reverse complement strand
TCTCCATAAGCTATATTGTCTGGGTCGTCACTATCTAAAATATTTACAAGTGGAGGTATATCATTAGAACCTTTGTTAGAACTAATTAACATTTTCATGATTTTCCAATATGCTTTTGAGTTAGCAGCGTTTTCAAGAATAATATTATCAATATTGTTTTCTAAATGTTCTTTGGCAGATTTTTTAAGGTTATTTACTTTGTTTCTCTGCTGTTTGTACTTGAGTTTATCACTTTCCATCTTTGATTTTAATGCTTTTTTGCGCAATCGATCTCGTTTTCTTATTTCTTTCCTTAATTCACTAGTAAACCATGGTTTATCATAATTTCGAACGGTTACAAGTTTAGTCGGAATGCAGTCCCTAGCTATTTGGAGAAATGCAGATGTAAAGATATCACACATTTCATCAACATCATCCAAGGAGTTAAGGAGTGCATTCCAGTCTGTATGATTCAGTTTGTCTCTGAAAGATGTCACATCTGTTTTGTCATATAACCAAACCTCCCTTTTAAAAGATGATGGGGTTGCCAGGGGACATTCAATAAAAGCTATTGCCGCATCATGGTCACTTATTTCATTAGGGATTTTTAAAACGTCAACGTATACACAAGAGACTGTATCACTTAAAATAATTAGATCAAGAAATGTGATAGTTTGTTCAGTAATTCTAGTCGCTTTTTCTATTACATTTTGTAGATAAAAGGAATAAATTATTTCAAGTAATTTAAAATTTGCAAATGAAGGACATACCCGTTACTAACGCTTGTGAATTTCGTTTTTATCATCACTCTCTTCAAAATGGCCGCACATTGACATTTTTTTAATCAAAGTCATGCAGATTTGTTTAAAAGACAAAAAATGATCTCTGATGATGTTATTGTAATTATTACTAGAAATAAATATTTGGTATATATTTTCGTTAATGCTAAAGCCTTGCACAGTTTCTTTTTTCCATGAGTATATATTCTGTAGATCTTTTTGCATGTGTTTTTAAAGTATTATAGTGCTGTTAACGACTCCCTTATTGGATTGTGTGCACTCTTGTATGATTTTTATATTATTTTTACAGCTTTTATTTATTTGTTTAAATTTGGACATATTTTACTAATGGTGAAAAAAGATGAAAATTAGAGGAAAATCTATGTGTGGATTTGCTTTAAAAATGTTTAATATCCCTAACAAAAAAGATACACGCCTTTATCATAAATGTTATATTTTTCGTAAGTAAGGGTTCTTAATTACAAATTTAGCAAAGTGGTACATCTGTAAAATATATCACTTATATAAACCTTTTTCAATCACTTAGTTCCAACTTTCAATCACGAGAGACTTAATTTTTCGTGATTTTTGCGGCATGAAAAATTCGAAAAATAACTTTAATCAAAATTTTATGACATACATGTTGTTTCCAGTGTACTATTATTTGAAAAATTGTACTGTCTTTGTAATGCAAACGTTACACAATACGCTATTTTTCATAAGTTTACTGTGTTAACATATACAAAGAAGCAATAAATTTTGAATTTAATATAAAAATGTTGGCTGTGTCCTTGTACTTTTATTGGATGCGACTTTGCGTCGTCAAAATACTACAATTCATCAAGTTATTCAATGTAATTCAAAGCTAGATGCTGGTCTTTGTTTGCTTTTCTTTGCACGAGTTTCTATTATTCCACAGTTTAAGCTAAAATGAGTTTTTGATATTTACATTAAATGTGCAGTTTAAAACTCGCCCATTCATACAAAATCTACGTTTTGTTGGGGGTCAGTTGTGAACACCATGTGTTCAGTTTATAGCAAGTCAGTGGTCTTCTTGACGCCAAAACCGTTTGTTCGCTGGATAAAAACTTTTTCTCTTATTGAATTACCCTAAAAATTTGTCATACCATTAGCAGATCTAACATAACATCGTCCAGTATAATTAAGATTACAAATTGCTCATGGAAAAGCCAGAAGAGGAAATATGATCTTTTTGTCTACGGAAGATAATCAAGATAATCATCTTCGTGCTCTAAAAATGGAAACAGATATGATTAGTTAGGATTCAAATTCCTTTAGCAGGAATAACTTAAAGGCTTAAACTTGACGTTTATTTAAGATTAATCAAATTTGAATTGTTTGGATTCAACCATATTTCCTACAAATTCCGACAAAAATACATTTATAGTACATCTCTCATTACAGTATGGAACAATGAAACATATATTTCTAAATGTCTTGTACAGGCCAAAGCAATTTGTCAATATAAATAAAATATATTTTGATGAAACTACGTCTGTGTTGTTTAAGATCAGCAGTCAAGCAATTGGTCATCATTTAGATTAATGTACTTTAATGTGATACATTGCTTGTGTTCTCATTTTGGTTTTAAGCATAAGCAAAAGAGATCTGGTTTTGTCGGAAATATATCTTCCTAATTTGAGATTTTTGTTCCCAGTCTGATCTAATCCGATATACAATTGTGAAGGGGAAAGACTTGCCTTAATTTGGCTGAAACAATGATATCTTTAGTAAAATAATATATTGGTTTGGTCACTGAAAAAAATGTTTCCCTACTTTTGACCCTTTGGAAATATGATAAGAAAAAAATTCCTAGTATAAACAGCATAGATGACATTACTTTTTACGAGCAAAAAGATACTCCGGCCAAGACTGAAAGATTCCCCCCCTCTGAAAATCAAATGGTTAGTGCCTTTCGACTAACTAAGGGAAGTATAGGTGGCAAAATGATGTAAATTATCCTCACAAACTTTCTGGTTATAGTTTACCAAGGCATTTGCGACTGTTTACCAGATACAGGATATGATTGTTGAAAAAACTTGGATATGTCGTTCTTTGATACAAATACATAAACTCTCTAAAATTTTCTATATTATTCCACGTACTGTAGCAACTTAAAATGACAAATTGAATGTGTCATGTCAGTATATTGTGTCCTTTGTTATTTTCTTTGTATTCTGTTAAAGTATAATGCCAAACAATGTACCGTTAATTCTTTTTCTTAACGGATGTTTGGAAAAGACTGTTTTCTCATTTCTGTGAAAAACTTACATTCTAAAATATAATGGTACTCGTTACCGGTATTTTTCTTGTTACATAATAAACATAAACGGTTTTGTCTTAACGTATTTTGCCTTCTTCCTGTTCCTATAGGGAGAGAGTGATTTGAAGTTCAACATCCACAGAGTGCAAGGTCGTCGTTTATATCTAAGATATTGAAATGGTCTTCAAATTTACTATCTTGTTTTTAAAAAATCTGTAACAAATGGTAATATCTACATTCTGATTTACATGTAAGTGATGCGATAGTTGATATAGTATATGCGAAATTTTGTAGACTTATCGAGTAATAATCGAGCCCAAAACATAATAACTCTTATGTCAAAATCAATAGGATACCTACCTACCTAGCTCGCCATAGACAACGTAGCTTGGAGTCGACTGTTTTAAATTCAAAAGTGCATTACAAAATTTCTTTTTTTCTAAAGTTTGGTTATCATCAATTTGCTAAGCCCCATATTTTGCAACAATACAATAAAATAGGCAAAGAACATTTTGTCAGTTAATTCACGTTGTAGTTTAACTGACAAATTATACATCCTCCCCAGTTTCAAAACTTCATACATGGCTATTGATGCCATATCTGCTATTTTTATTCGAACCAAAATTTCCTGTTCTATTAAAAATGACCCCTAGGTGGTTAAACTCTTTATCAATTTCTATGTCAATAATATTATTATATCTCAAGCTAAGATTTTTGGGAAGTCTCATGATTCCAAAGATCATGATTTTTGTTTTTTCCCACATTGACTCTTAACTTTCACCTTTTGCAATACTTTTATAATCCAGATAGTTGGTGTTGGGTTGCTGCTAATAATACAGTATTATCAGCATATAATAAAATAGAAATCCTAATTTAAATATCTAGTTATTTTCTCAATCATGAGAGTCATATGATGATACTACTAGTGATATGGAATTAATTGAACTGAAAGAATCATAAATGTACACGAAATTTGTCGTAATCTTAGTTACTGGATCAGAAAAAAGGCATTGCCAATAAACACTTGATGCTACGCTGTGGGGGATATCGTATAAAAAGTGAACCCGGAACCCTGGGAAAAAAATATGAAATCAAGACTTAGTAACCCCGTAGTTTCTTCGAAACTTGTATTTCCTCTCGGTCGTCTATTTGGCTATTACTTACCCTTTGTTGAAATCCCATACATCGTGAGTCGTCAATGTCATGATCTATTATTTACTGATAATTAAATAAGGTTTGATTTTAATTACTCTTGCGAATAGAAGAACACCTAAAGGGAGATCCATATCCCAATGCGAAACAAGTCAAAGAACTGAAAATCGGACTCCACAAAAAGATTAACATTACCTTTGTAACCAATGTATCCAAATGTTTCCAGTCTTTCTGTATATTATTTCTACCACCAGTTTTAAAGAAATATATTCAATTCACTTTGATAACAGAAATATAATCTGTTGCATGGCAAACCTTTTTAACAAAATGGGAAATATAACAAGTCAACTTTAGTTTTTGCTTTTTTTTTAAATATCACTATACAACATGATTAAATCATTATTTCACGAACTTTTTATTACTTCTTTTTATTGCAATTTGCAGCAGGATACATCCAATGAAGGTTAAAGTGGTCTATCCTAAAATTCTATGGTCACTCTCACGAATTGGTTGATCCATATGGTATCAGTGTATCTCAACTAGTTATGGACCGTTACTGGTAATACAACAATAAGTTTACCTCTTCTCGGATTGACGTTTACCAGGATTAGAGTTTAAGGATTCTACGACGGTTTTGCGTTCAAGACAGGGGATGTTTACCCTTCTAGAGCAACTGATCCCTCTTCTGTTTTGTAAAGCAGTTCGTGAATTCCAAGCCTTTGGTCTTTTTATTGTCTTATGTTTTTAGTTTCTTTTAAATCTTTAGACTATTCGTTTTTGGTCTCTCACATGGGTATTCTACACTGGATTTGCAACTAGACCGGCTTAAAAACTTCCAACGCCAGATTTCTAATTTTTCTTGAATTCTGTGAAAAGGTTCGCTAAAGTTATTTTTTAATCAAACATGTGAATACAACAGAAGGTGTGTACTAAATCGGTTTTTTCTCACATCCTGGACAATGATATCCATGGTTTTCACGTATCGTGATTTCTCTGTCTTACACTGGGGGTGTAAGACAAGCTACACTCATTTATTCCAGCCAAATTCATTTTGCAGTGAAAGTTATCATAATATGCTCTCGCCCTGACTATGCATGAAATACTTGCCACTGGACGTTAAGCAACATTCAATCATTCAATCAATCAGTATCATAATATCGATTAAATTGTGATTTCAATTCATTTAGAGAACTATTATAGGCTTATTGAAATATTAAATGTTGAATTAAAGTTAATTTTTGTATTTATGCTGTGTAAACACTCCGGCTTTTTAAAAGCGCAAATTTTTTGCACGCGCTCATTTTCTGTGACGTTGCATAATGAAAACAATGGCGTTCAGCGAATGTTTATGTATTAACGATATAAAATGTGAGAAAAATAATCAAACACCACCGAAAGTACAAGACGGAAAATCTCAGACACCCTCGGGTGGTGTTAGATTCTATATGTCTTTTTTATAAATCATGAATAATTGATTTTCGGTCGCTTGTCTGTTAGTGGCAAAAGTTACATGCATTCTTAGGGAAGACCAGTTAATAATATGAAGAGCCAAACACGTGAGGATTGAAGTGGAACAAAAAGACCAACGACATTTGACTGCAACAGGAAGGAATTTAGTATAGAGCCTCTGCCATTTGCCACCTAAGGCCGATCTTAGTCAGCTCTGAGTAGCGAGCCTTTGTAATTTTTGCGGTACTCTGAAATTTGCTTACGAATAATTAAGGGTTATATAAATTGTGTAACAGGAATTTTATCCATTCAGTACAGATCTGTTTCGTCATTAAAGGAATGTCGTTTTGTAACTGGCAGGAATCTTGTGAGTCACGGGTTGCAATTTAATTATCTGTTTCATACATTTTAAAAGCGACTAATGACATTAGCACTCCTGGTGTGCAGACAGACACATCCCATTCCGAATACTAATGGAGGAAAAATAAAAGGTTGTAAATTGCATGAAATCGATAACGAATAGAAACTAGACAAGATTGATAAGCTGGTATACATTAATTCTTTCCAATTTTACATTTTTTTGTATTTTACAATAATAAATGTCGTTTTGAATAATGTCTATGTTCCTTGAGACAAAAGACAAATACATATCATAAGGAAGAAAATTGTTCTTAAGTGACCTTTCATCATCAGTCATATTTAATTTGCATGATCAAATACTATCAAGCTGGTAGAGATATGAATTTTTCATTAATTTTTGTCTAACATATAGTTAATGTTTTAAAGATCTATTTGATGAATATTCCAATTATTGCTTATTTAAATGAATCACTGTCTCAAGAACATTAAAGTGATTATATGTTTTTCATGTAATGCAATAATTGCTAACCACGTCAGAATATATGGTTCTGTTGCAGAAAAGAAAATATGAAGTGAATTTTTAAACAAAACTTATTTCATTTGTAGGCCCGAAAAGTCCATTTGCAAAACATCATTAGTTATTTTAATTGAACGATTTGATGAGGTTTTTTACAAGTTCAAAAAGTGAAAAATAATAAACACATATCAGTCAGTTTCACACAAAATTAATTCAGTTAGCAAAAGGAAAGCAGCAGTTGTCCCTTTCTGGATATAAATGTTTCACAATGCCAAATTAAAACCGAAAGACGATTTCTCATTGGTTATTGTACTTTTCCGTTTCTTGGCTGCTTCATGCAGTGAATATATCCATCCGTTTTTTTTTGCGTTTTATGCAGCGATTTTAAAGTCTATAATAAACATAACCATTGTATAACTAACAGCTTTTCCATTAATTATGAGATAAAGGATTCTATTATAATTATCATAAATTAATAAGCATTTATAATTGGTAATTCAAACAGGAATGCACCAAAATAAAATTGATTAAATATTTATGGAAATGTTGAAAAGAACGCTCGTTAAATTAAAAACAACAAGTATCAAAATTTTGAAATTTTTGAAGAAAGCATTGCTATTGGCGTGTAAATTACTACAATAAAGATACGTTCAATCAAGATTGAAATTGTCCCTCCTTATATTTTATGGTCGTCATCATGAACTGGTTGATCCACATGATAACAATGAGTCTCAACAAGCTAAGTACCTGTAACCAGAGTTTAAAGATTCTTCAAAGAATGTCGTGCTTGAGACGGGGGATGCATACCCTTCCAGAGCACCGGATCCTACTCCTTGTTTATACAGGAGTTCGTGAATTCCATCGCAACTTGACAATGAATGACACTATTTCGATTTGACCTCCCGATATCACTGATTTTAAAACTAAAGATTTCATGACGGTTTTCGTGTACGGAACAGGGGGTGTTTACTCTTTCGGAGCATTTTGTTTTATATGTTTCCTTATTATCTTTTAGATTGTTTCAAGTTGTCTTGATGAGTTTGCAGTTATTCAGATTTACTTACTTTTGACACTTGAACTCTTTCGAGAACGGGTGTTTTAAATGTCTTAAAGCAATAAGCTAATGTTTGTACATTGATTAGTTACATATCGAGTTCAATTCTGATTCACTCATTCTTAATTGTGTTATAGCCTACAATTATTTATCAAATGGAAGCATTTGGGTTTAGAAAATATCTGTAATAACACTACTCAATGTCTTTCACTGCTTCTCTTGTTCATTCCTCTTTTGACACAGACAGCTCGTCTTTTCCATTTACATTTTTACTGGTATGGTTATTCTATGTCATCTCTTTAAGTATCTATATCAACTAACGCTAGGTGCAGCAATAGGCAGGTTAAATGCGCAATGACTAGTTTCTTGTATAATGAAAAAAATCCAGTACTTCCGGTATCAAAAGAAATGTTCACAAATTGTTTCATCCGCCCAGTGCCGCATCTAGCGTTAATTGATATTGGTACTATAAGGATGAACGGAGATCTAAGGGATCAGTAAGATAAATGTGGTAAAATAGCTTCTTTGTCTTCTGTTTTACTATTAGTTTCAATCTCCCCACTAGTCATCCGACTTCCGGTGTCAGTGGAAGACTCTGCCACGGGTTACGAGGGATTTCTATCATGGCGGATGAACTAAGCCTATGAATGACGTGATTTAAAATTTACTTGCAGACCACTTTAACATGTGTGGGGAACCCTATCTCAGCTCCATATAAAGGAGTGAAGTTTAACTGTTATGGCAGAGCACCTGTTGCAGAGTTCATGGGAGTGAAGTCTACGAAACGGATATGAGCTATGCTGGGAGTTTGAGCTATTCAACATTCGCAGTCTTCATGACATCCATTTCATTTAAATTCATCTCTCGTTGCAAAATTTGCCACTCCTACTCAAGATGACCTTTTTTGGTCTGATTTGTAGACTGATTTGCTGCTATTTAGAAACATTTTTTTAACAAACTTAAATGAAATAATTTTTTTAGATATTCTCACTATTTTAATACAGGGACATTCGTTAGGTTGAATTGATTTGCAAAGCTTTTGTGAATGTTTTAGACAGATTAATGAGTTGTATAGATCGTTAAAAGCAAGTTTCATTTACAATAATTCTACAAATTATAATGCAGTCTTTTAGCAAGATTGAAAAGTTTTACCATCTACAGAAAATATAATTAAAAACAATGCGATGCACGACACCAGCTAAAATGTCGATCGGCTCGAGACATCAAAAGTCTCCACAAATCTAAGAAAACAGTCCGCAAGAAGAAATGCAACTTTTCTTTGACACATGGTTCTAACCATTGGCCGACCATTCTTTGTTCTTACTCTTGAATGCTGCAAGCTTAGCGGAGAAGCAGCAAATATATTAATTTTGATGTCTTTGGTTAAACCTGGCCGGGGATGGAACCCGCGACTTTCCACTCTCCTGATCGAGATGAGCACTTTAACAATAACACCGCTTAAACCGCACAAATGGAAATGCAAAAGTAGAAAGATTTGCCGGTGATAGTGATTGAAAAAAGTTTGAAGAATTTAAATCGCTTCTTAAATTCGAAATAATTGTTCTGCATATTGATTTTTAATCATACTAGAAATTTATTTGCTTCGGTTTCGTTAAACACTACACTGAAGCTGGATTGACACGAACCCTACAAAAACAAGGGTGAGTTCTGTTGCTCCGGAAGGGTAAGCAACTGCTGCTCCACTAGTGGCAACCGTCGTGTTATTCAGTAGTCAAAGCCGGTGTATAGTCACAATCGATGTTAGTCACAACTGGTATATGAACGGATTTGTATTCATGACAGTCGAAAGATATCAATTGTCATCTGTGAAATGGATATTTCGTACCGGTCACCTCATCATGATATTAAAATTACAAAAGAAAAAGGCACAAACACCACTGCACATGGTTCCATTGTTTTTTTTTTTTTTTTTTTTTGCCTTAAAAATTGGAATCACCCTAAGTTTACACATAGGACAGATTCAGTTGCGCAAACACCCTCTGCACAGGGTTCTATTGATTTTAGGGCCTTTAAAATTGGAATCACTCTTGTTGTACACGATTTCAGTTTTGACCTGTGGTAAGTAAGTTTACACAAATTATCCAATTATCTTTTAGGTTCAAGACTTTATCAAATCTATTTTCTTGAGAAGCATTAACGAAGCTTATAAGGGACTTGGATGACGTAACATGACAAGCTTTGCATGGAATGTTGTAATGAAAAAGGTTGGTTATTCATTTAATTGTCTTTCAAAACCTTTTAGGCCATTCCAGGCTGACTCTGATATAGAATAATATCTAATACTACCTGAATAGCAGAACAAAGTACCACAAGGGAATCATAAAAAACATCAATTGTTTCGATAGTGTAAGCCTCAGAACTTAAATCATTTACCGCTTGCAAGTCTTACCCAAAATCGATATTGTCCTATTGACGTATTATAACTGAGATACGTCCTAAAAACATAAATACAATGTCTGCTAAATTCAATAAACATATATCTAAACTTGTGATGGTGAACAGAAATTGAAAAAGTATGTTCGTCAATTGGCAGTCAAGAGCCATTGCCCTGTTATGTAACTCAACCCAACCTGTTTTTCTGTAATTATTGATAACTGTTGAATTTGTTTTCGTCCTGAATATGCTTGAAACATTTGCCACTGAACGTTAAGCAACCAACAATCAATAAATCAAAAAGTACGTTCTACAAAGCCATGTTACCAATAAACCAATCTGAAGAAAGCATTATTCTTGTCAACAACTTTATTAAAATGATTATAATTGGTATATGCATCTACTTTTTTAGTTTAACTGCTGCGGAGTCAACAACTATCAAGACTTTCAAAATTAATCATCTTTGAACGACACTTGGGGTGATGTTTTACATACCATCTCTCTGCCTCACAGAATGGCATCTCCATTAATTTGCTGCAATTCAAATTAATACATGTACCAATGAATACACGCTTTAATGGACCTTGTTATGAGGAGTAGTATAAGACCAAACAGGTAAAGGCTCCAACGGGTAAAGATAAAGCCTTTCGGGTTTTCCACCAGTAGGTAGAACCCCAGCTTAAGAGCCTCATTTTGTTTGTTCGGAATGTATACATACTGTTTTTCCAATATATTTCTGATGATCATCGTTTTCGAATATGAATGCTG
>JAULBM010043347.1:0-10737 GCA_032357055.1 Geukensia granosissima | reverse complement strand
AAAAGGTACAGTCATTGAAAGTTGAAAGTCTATTGAAAATACATAGGGACGTAACGTTTCTTTTTTTGACTAGTATACTATCAGATACCAAATAAACAGACAGCATTCTGTTGTAACCTATAATGCAATATATTGCTCTTATTTAGTTCATGAATTTCATTAGGGGATAAAAGGAATGCACTGAAACATATTAAAGAGGATGCTTACAGTACTAAATTTAATTAAAATCTTGCTTTTATTCCTTATCGTAATAAATGTTATTTCACATGAGTGTAGAAAAACCCAAAAAATAAATTTCTAGACCATGCATGATTCATCCATTCAATTTTATTGTCAGTATAAATTGCTGTCTTATTCAGTCACCCGTCCACTGAAATCATTTCATATAAAGGGCGATTTTATATCTATGTTTATTTACAGAATGGATATTTATGTTCATAAAAAGTTTATCTATCATGTTCATTAAGAATACAGTGTAGCTCCCGTTTGTTCATTTAGAATACAGTGTTGCTCTCGTTTGTTCATTAGAAATACAGTGTAGCTCCCGTACGTTCATTAAAAATACAGTGCAGCTCCCGTATGTTTATTAAGGATACAGTGTAGCTTCCGTATGTTAATTAAAAATACAGTGTAGCTCTCGTTTGTTTATTAAAAATAGCGCGTTGCTCCCATTTGTTCATTAATAAAACAGTGTAGCTCCCGTATGTTGAAAATAACAATGCAGTGTAGCTCCCATATGTTCATTAATAACACGGTGTTGCTCCCGTTTGTTCATTGAAAATACAGTCTTATTAAGAACACAGTGTAGCATCCGTATGTTCATTAACAATACATTGCCCCCGTTTTTACATTAAGAATACAGTGAAGCTCTCGTATGTTCATTAAGAATACAGTGATTTCCCGTTTGTTCATTAAGAATACAGTGTAGCTCCCGTATATTCATTAACAATACAGTGTTGCTCTCGTTTGTTCATTAAGAATACATTATAGGTCCCGTATGTTCATGAAAAATACAGTTCAGCTTCCGTTTGTTCATTAAGAATACAGTGTTATTTAAACCCATGAAAGTAGCAGATATTCAATACATGTACATGTACATTCATGCCGGAAAATATCAAATTTGTTTGTACGAGGCTTAGAAACGGGTATAACATGTCGCGAGGCTTTGCCGAGCGTTTTTACCCGTTTTGAAGCCAGTACAAATGAATTTTGATATTTTCCAGCATTGTACATGTACTGTGTTTATCCTGCAATTCTTAGAATGTAAATAAATCGACGATTGTTTTGCAAAATTTTGAACCGTTTCAACGTTTCTACATTTCTAAGGAACGAAGACGTGTTTGAACACAAGTCAGCTGGATTATGAATTTAATATTCCGACTAAGGCGTTGGGATAACAGGAGACAAAATTATGCTACTATACGAATATCACTTTGGAATATTCGTACACTCGTATTTGTATAATAAAAAGTCTGATTGCAGGATAAATTGCAATAGTTTGTGAGCCTATCACAGACAACTTTATTCGTCTCAGACACATGTCATTGTTACTTTGATTTATTTGTTTTTTATTTTACTATACAGGACCACTGTTATTTAGTTAACAGAAATGACGCAATTATCAATGAACTTAAGCAAATATATTTCATCACATGGTTCAATGTAGGTATAAAATGATTAAACAATCATTGATCTTTTCAATACATTTATGAAATTGCATTACTTTGGTATCAATTGGCAGCCTGTAGTTTCAAGAAAAATAAACCTAGGGATGCCGTCAAATTTATTATTTTACGCTACTTGTAATTGATTTTTTTTCTTATACGTATACGCTGTTAAAAATTATCATGATTGATTTATCGGCGGATAGCTGTTCAACGTCTAGTGGCCAAATTTTTCAGCTATATCCAGGAATGAAACAAAAATCAGTATGTATAGATTAAACCAATTTTCGTAAATGTTGAGTCTTTTGACGGCTACTGGAAATTGTGGGGTAAAAGGTGGGATAATTTAGATTTACAACTGGCCTTCTACAAACTATTTAAAAATAAAAATGTACAAAGGGCTTTTAACTTGCACAGAACGGCATTCTTTAATATATAATAAATATAATTAAAACCACCTCTTTTTTGTTTCAGTATAGAAAGACGGTAGTATTTTTAAAATACCTACTGATTTTGTTGTTGCATTAATCATTTCAACTTGGTGCAAGGATCGATCCCATCAAATGTATGAAGATCTCGAAGACGATAGTGTGAAAAATCAAATTTCTATTTTTCACATTGCATTTGTCCGTGTCATCTTTTACATTTTTACTCGAAATGGGTAACCATTTCAATCCATATTGAAAATCGGTATTTGCTGCTTCTCCACTAAGCACGCAGCATTTAAAATCAGAATCATGTGTCTGGGTCAATTGACATGTCTTCCTGTGCTCTGGTTCTTACATGACCTAGCCAGATGCGACCGCTTCTCACCTATCGCCCAACCAGTCGTTCAAAGCAGTAATGAGAACTGTTCTAAGTATGCGCACTGAATTAGTCATAATAAACATGTTTAATAGACTGAAATTTTACATTGCATGCAAGGCATAAGGGCAACTTTTCCTCCAATTTAGAAAATCGTATAGGGGGTAAACTATGTTTTGGCTCCCTCTTGTCAATTATATTTCAGTTACAAATTCATTTTGTCGGCTTACAGAAACAAATTTTAATTTCATAGTTTTTTTGTAAATTTTTAGAATTTAGTTGAATTATGCAGTAGTTCTCTTCCCTCTTCTCTTTTTTTTTTGCTTGATTCAGCAGTTTACCCACCCTCCGACATTCAACATCAGTCCTACGCCTATACAGGATTTCAATAAAGTGCGAAAAGAACCTTATATGTGGTAGTTTTTTGTGAACTTTTTAAAAACGCATGATCTCTTAACTGAAACAGATCGTTTCAGTCTGGCTTACCCCGCATTTCTGTGCTTCAATGCACAGATGTAGTGTCGTAGACATCTAGCAAAGACAGAAATCGGTGTTAGGGGTCGCCTTTCCGTGACGATAAGAGTTTTTATCCCGTGTTGAAGGCCTCGCCGATGAAGAACAGCAATCAAAGCGCTATTCCTTTGCTTGGAATTTACTTGTAATTAAGAGGTTTTGTGTCATGAATATTTACACCATATCCAGTCTTTCTATTATAAATGTTACGTCCAGTTATAGAGTAACTAAGTTTTTAAAGTGTTTAAGCCGGGGATAAATATAATGGATATTTATTCCCGTCAATTATATTGTCCTTTGTAGTAGAGACTACTGGAATCTTCAAGACAAAACGGAAGTATTCAGGTGATGCAATCAATACCCGATGATATAAATAGTAGTTATTTTGAATGAACAAGAATGCAACAATTGCACCACATATTTTAAAATCATTGGCTCATGACCAAATATTGCCAATTATCCATGACCAAATATCACCACTGGTGAGATATGGTCTTTCGCACAATATACTTCAATGATTGTATTGATAATAAATGTTTTGATTACTCTATATGTCTCTTGATTCCCTATGTTGACCTCTTAAAAACAAAAGGAAACAACACGTTCCATTAATATCTTTTATAATTTAATCAGCAATTCAAAAACATAACAAAACATAGCACTATATATGTGAAATAATCTCTTATACTGTAATATAATATATCGTCTGCTGCTTGCCTTGGAGGTCTGCTTCTTGATTAGATTCTTTTTGAAACTTTTGACGAGGAACAAAAACTTTGACATGGGTTGCTTCCCTTTTGACTTCTTCTTCGACTGTTGTTTTTCTGACTTTGTCGGACTATGGATGATATCTCGCAAAAGGTCTGTACAGGTACTGGTACGGGGAAAAGGACTGTGACTGTTTAATTCTGATGACCTCAAGTTTGAATTGTAGCTGTTACAAAAACTGTCGTCTGCGTTGAAAATTGTAGACAAATTGACATCTGAGTTCCACCAAAAATCAATTGGTTGTTCGGGTGTTTTGATTTCTTCTGAATCTGATGAATCTGTTTTGATGACACCAAAATGTTTTTTGTAATGCTCTTTCAGTGACGCTGTGTTTGTACTGTCATTTATTGACCACGTTACAATACTGTGGTTGTACGAATGTTCGTCTGATTGGTGGTGTTGTATGTCTGAAATCAAATCTTCCATCATGGTAGAATTTGCAAGAGGGTTAGATCTGCTCTTTTGTCTTTTGTTATTTCTCAATGTCGATTTGGAACAGTCTTTGATCACAGTTGACGAAGCTATTGGAGTAGATCTTGACGTAGATACGTGTTTTGTCTGTTGTGTTGGAGTAGCTGACAAAGAATTCTCCAAGTTCCCATAATACCTCATTCTGGAGAGCAGTTCCTGCTGATAATCCATGTCTGGTTCTGATTGGTCATCGCAATCACATGATTTTAAGTCTGTTGACATTCTTGAATTGTTACTGAAGTCGATGTTGTTTTCGTCTGTACTGAAGACCTCTGATGTGTTGATGTTGTTGCAAACGACATCCGGGTACTCCTTGTCTTTTTAAATAGAATTGGAAACATCGAGGTTGTTCTTTTGTGCGTGCGCAACGAGCAGTACATCAGAAAGTTGTATCAGAGCAAGTTTAATATCTTCATCTTCAAATGTCTGGACTCCATCTTTGCGTTGAATCTATAAAGCGACATGATAAAATAAAAATTATACCCAGTCATTGTAATAATGTAAAAATTAAGTGAGTCATTGCGATATACTTCATATATTATATTTTTTAATAAGCGCGACATCTCAAGAGAAATAATATGCGTATTTGCAAATAATACAAAATCTACAATATTATTCATCAAAAGATTGTATGCAATTCAAAATTAAGAAGAAATCGGAATATTATTTGAAAATTGATGAATGTCGAAGGCATTCCCCTTAATTGCATATAACTTGAACAACCGAGAAAATAATTACCTATTTCTTGTATTTTTAGCTCAGCAAATCTGCATCCGAGGGATCGAAATTAAATTTGAATGGGGAGGGGCTATGTTTTTTCGTTGTAGAATATAACTCCGGCTAAAAAATCATAGATATTTTTTTTTCACTCTCTTAAAATCATTTAAACTTAAACCACTTTTTCATATATAGTTTAGACCGCTTCGGTGGTGTAATGGTTAGCGTGCTCGCCTCAAGTGCGGAAGGTTGCGGGTTCGATCCCCGACCGGGTCAAACCAAAGACATTAAAATTGGTATATGCTGCTTCTCCGCTAAAACGCAGCATTTAGGTGTAAGAGCATAGACTGGTCGGCCCAGAGTCAGAGTAATGTGTCTGGATAAAGTTGCATGTCTTCCTGCGGACTGTTGCTTTCGTGAGCTAGCACGTTAAAAATCCGGTTCAGCGTGTTGGTCTAATACAAAGCAGGGTTTATTCATCATCACTCATCATTAATATGCCCCCGTCCTGAATACGCATGAAATGTTTAATATATTTGCCACTGGACGTTAAGCACCATTCAATCAATCATAAATAATTAAAATTTGATCAACGTACGCAGCGATCCATGATAAACAAATAAAAAAGAAATTATATGATAGACAGTGTAAGTGTATAAGAATATTTTTATCGCTTCAAAATATGAAAATAATATTTCATCTGGAAGTAGATTCGTGAAAATTTTCACATAATCAGGCCCAAACTTAAGTCCCTATCTTTAAGATAAAAGGCGTAGAAATTTTCCTCATAGTGCTCAAATAATAAGTTTTTTTAAGATCATAAAAAATAAATATAAAAATAGCTAGCAGGTCATCGAATTTTAAATCTCTTTATTCTTTACTTATAATGAATTTGATGTGAATTAAATAAAGTTTCAAAAATATATTCTTAAATCATAATTAAGCCAAACTTATATAAAATCCAATTTTATCGTATTTTGGTCAACCGAAAATTATCTTGTAAAACATAAAACCCCACCCAATATATAAAAGAAAATGTAATTTTTACTGAATTTGACCTGAATGAAGTCAACTGATGAAACATTTTATTTTATTCCTATTAATAAAACAGATAATACTTTATAGATGATTTACTTACAAATTAGGCAAAACTGTAAAGACCTCTACACCGTGGGCTACAGTGTTCATGTTTTCAAGAACCATTTTGGAAAAGCTTATAATTCTTGAGATGAACTTCTAATAAAATATTTATATAGTTCTAGGACTCTGAATATTCTATGTTGATTTGTTTTGAATTCTCGTGAAATCGATTTTGAATGCAATTATTTTCTTCTGTCGTGTTTTTATATTTTCCTATGTTTATGTCCAAACAACAATATTGAGATTTTAGTAAGTAAAAAGAGCATATGGTCAAACTCAAACTCAAGAGTATCATTAATTAATTACTTATAAATTAATTGCAATACCTTATGTATTTGAACAGGAAAGATGATTGAAGCGCGTGCGAATGAAAACAACTTCTAGATCCTTAATTAAAATTTATTGATCATCTGATTGGTTTGAAGGCCGAAATTAATTAAATGTATACATTTTGTAATTATTGATTAACCCTATTCATATATATACGACCTTAAATTTGTGTCAAATCTACAATATACCTCCCCTACCGGATCTCTGAAGCATCAGAATGATGATACAAGGTTTAAAATTAAGAAAATAAGGTGACATGGTAAACACACTGAAATAAGATTTAAGGAAAATTTAATTACTGTTGTAAAAATGTGAAACTTTTATGTAATTTACATCCGTAAAATGGAATGCTTTTGTTAAGTAGACTGTAGATACAATAACGACTTAAATAAAATTCGCAATAAAGTTAGGTTATAATTTTACTTCAATATATTTCATGACTGATAGAAATACTGCTAAATTTATTATCTTTAATCTATATATTGTTATGTAAGTTCTTGATTAAAGATACACGATTGAAAACAAATTTTCTGCATTTATTTGATTTTTATTATGTTTGTGCATTACCACAAAATATAGTAAAAACTGTGTTTTACAATGTTTTACTAGAAAATACATTAGATTTATATTAAGAGAAAATGGAAATGGGATACCCAGACATATGTCTGTCAAACATTTTTCATGAAACTCGCTAATCGTCATTTTAGCTATTTGTTTACGTTGTAAATTATATTTCTGTCGTTCTTAAAAGACTTGTTAAGACCTTAAGATATATATTAACTTCTGAGCTGTCTCCATGCCATTTCTGCCATATCAGTGCTCTTCAATATTCAGCAGTTTTACAACAAAACTTCCATTGAGAGAATAAAATGATATTGGTAACTCACCCCCACTTTAACAATAGTTTCTTACCATTCCGGAGCATCTGAACTCACCTTAGTTTTTGTATGGTTCGTGCATGCTTAGTTTTCAGTATAGTGTTGCTTGTTCTTTGTTTGTCTTTCGTTTCATTTTGTTGGCCATGGTCTTGTCTGTTTTTTTATGGTATCGTCGATTTATTTAAATTACAGATACACGAAGCTTTGTTTTTTACTGTGAATCTTTTTCGTTTTGAATTAATTACGTAGATTTTTAATGATTTTCAAATGCCAGGGGTAGTGCACATAAGGAGGTGGCAGCAGTTAATCTCACATTGACTCAGATTTATAATACAAATGTGTTGTCGGACTACTGGGGTGTCGGACTGAAAGGGCCACAATAGATCATAGATAATTTAAAACTGCTGACAAAATAAAGGCTGATAATATTACATTGATATATCCTCTTTCGGTAAACAACTATTCTACTTTTTTAAAATACCGACTGCAATCTCAGAGGACAATAACTACATTTTTTTTTCATTTTCATATGTATTGAATTCAATTTCTTAAAGTCACTTGTCAACAGAGGTGCCCGGTCAACAGATAAAAGACTAGCATGCTTTATATCATTCTATCTATTAGTTGTGAAATAACGGAAATAAGAATGACCTATCAAATATTTAGATACAAAATTGTCGGCAAATATGTAATTTATCATTAGATTTTCTTTCATTATTTTGATTAATATCGCCAATATCAGACTATGTGAGCCTAGATCCCTGCTAGAATACCATAACTACGGATTTTGATCTGCGGTCCTGATGCTGTCTTATCCAACGGTTGTCGGACTGCGCTCCCGAAGGACTTCCTTAACTAACAGTTGGCAGCCTACATCCCTGCAGGACTATTTTAACCAACGGTTGTCAGTCTACAGGACCAAAGGACTTTCGTAACCAACGATTATCAGCCTACATCCCTGCAAGTGTATCTTAATCAAAGGCCGTCAGCGTACATCCCTGTTACCTTAACCAACGGTTGACAGTTTACAGCCCTGCAGAGAATAAACAGTTGTTATCTATCCTACATCAATAAAGGACTACCTTAATAAAGGTTGTTAGCAAACAGCACTACAGGACTACATTCTACTTTAATAAACAGTTGTTAGCCTACAGCTGTACAGAACTACTTTAACTAACTGTTGTTAGTCTACAGCGCTGGAATGCCTTAATCAACAGTTTTTCGACAATTGCTGGCAGGACTATCTTAATCAACGGTTGTTAGCTGACATTGCTACTGCTTTGCTGTTAAATATATCTAAGTGTTTAACTGTTATGTATTAATCAGATAGGATGTTGGTTACATATACTATTGTCTTGTGATTAAAGACGTATGAAAATTATTTAAACCATAAAATCTACAAGCAATGTACACCAAAATGAAACACCCACTCTTTGATTCTTGTGTGTTGTTACGGAAAAGTCTGGTGCATGCTTGCTCAAGTATTGAAAATCCTCAAGACATTATTTGGAAAATATAAAATAAAAGATGATCTTTGGCATTATGAAATGGAGATTCTACGAAAGTTTCACTGAAATTTACAAAAAAAGAAGATGCCACCTACTGAATACCCCTAGGGCGGATAAACGAACGGACAAATGGACGAACGATCGAACAATTAAACAGGCAGCACGATCACAAAATCGGCAAGCGGCTTCAATATTGATATAAACAGGAAGTTTCATTTCTGCTGTACAATATTTTTATATTCCCCTGTGAGGAACTTCGTTGTTTTTTTTGGTGCAGTATAAATTTTGAACGTACAAAATATTAGAATGCAAAATAGCAAATTCTTCTTAATTCATTCTATCGACAAAAGACATTTTTTAAGTCAAGCTAAACTTCTGAAACATTTTGTACTATAATAGGATGTTAATGAATAATTATGTGTGATCAAGTCATTTTAATACTTAACAGACCTAAGCGACGCAACTTGATAAAATTTTAGTCTTGTTAATTTCTGAAGATATAACTGAAATATTTCTGTTGTATTTGTATGAAATATTATAGAATTGCAAATAATTGTCGATGTCTAGATGGTGGATCAAAATCATTTCATCATATTACCTATATGCGTTAGTTGTGTGTTCTATGTTTGTCTTTCGTTTCATTTTGTTGGCCATGGTCCTGTCTGTCCTCGACTTAACGATTTCTGTCTGCCCCTTTGGTATCTTCGAATTCCTTTTAAAGCATAAAGCTGATCATGTTAAATGTTTAACTGTTAATCTTATCTTCCACCAATAAAGGAGTACTTCACTATTGTTAGTGAGTAAGATACGAACGCGAGATTGACATTTCCGTACATGTTTTAAAGACGAACACCAGAGAAGTCGTAGCAAATTTCAATTTCATTAGTAAATTAGTAGATGGTTCAAAAAAGTTAGACTTAAATAGTGCTTGATGGTTTTCACAGGGAGGTGCGAACGCACCCCTCGAAACCCCCTGTGTACGGGCCTGAATACTATAAGCCTTATTTTAGAGCTGTTTTATAAATCACCTTCTGATGTTTCCTAATTCAAATAAAATAAGATACAAGTATATAAAATAAAATCACAAAATTGAATGTCTACTACAGGTCCTATAGACCTTTACTGCAAGGTAATTCAGCATGTTATTTTTCACAGAATGATTGTATAAAAATATGTGATATATGTATATATGTTCGAGACATGCTTAATAAATTGAATGATATTGCATTCTGTACCATATACAAATTATCCCAGAATTTTACTATTTGCAAAAAACCAAGTTAACAATATACCAATAAATTTACAAGTTCACATATACTAAAGATGTACATAGGAATAAGAAACAGATTTAAAACTATTGATTTTTTAATTGACCTTAGAATTTTCCTCTACACTTAATAATCATTATCACCAAATTACATTCTCATTAATTGAGTTGTAAAATTTAGGCATGAAAAAGTTGTTAAAACAATAAGATTGTTTTAACATTTTAAACTTTATATAATTTTAAGTTTTAAATGATTGACAGTATATGAAGTATATAAATAGATGTGAACTAAGATTAAATAAACATACATTTTCTTATACATGTTGTAATTCTTTAATTCTTTTAATCCACAAAAATGACTCAATAACTTGCTGGAAAAAAGTGGTTTGGGTATGGTGTTAGTTGTGGAAGTAAGGAAAAAAAAACAAAATAATAATGATCATGTTTTATAAATCATAAATTTGTACACACAATTAAATTGATAAGTATTTCACTTGAGCATTCATCTAAAGATTTATATTCTGCAGTTCCTTAGTTAGACAGTTAGCATCATACTTAATCCATCACATCCATATTAAAAAATACAAAATTGCCAATGTCAAATAAATATGGAAAATTTAGGTATGCTATATGTACATTTCAAGGAGTAACCTCTCATCAGTAGCATTAGAACCGAA
>JAULBM010043346.1:0-20544 GCA_032357055.1 Geukensia granosissima | reverse complement strand
TGTGCATTTCTACATGATTTTTTAAACTGTTTTTAGAGTGGGGATTAATTTGAAAACACGAAAAAACACTCTTACAGCATATCTGTTAACATTCTGTCGATGAAAACAGTAAATACAGTTGAGGAAATTTAATATATATTACTTTATCAATTTCCGAAATTTTGCTTCTAATTTCAAAGCCCAAAAAATGTAGTTTTTTACTCTCAGTAACGTGAACCGATTTCATATGCTGTTTTCTAGAACACGTTCTGTGACGTTCTTGGGTACATTTCATCTTTATTTTGTAGCTTACCACTTGTGACAGTATTACAGACGCTCAATGCAATATAATAATAACGTTCGCTTAATTTCATTCTTTTTTATTCTCTGCAACAGTCGTGTTCACCAACGGAAAGTTTCCTTTTTTGAACATTTATAGTGGGTTGTGAACGTTTAGAGTGTTGATAAAAACTTAAGAGTGTTGATAGTATGGCCACCGTGTATAGTAAGGAGAGAAAGCCTGGAGTTGCACGGACCTAACTCACGGGTTATATCAAATAGTCGCTAATTATATATATTAAAAGGAGTCAAAACGCCAAATTTTGAATTTTCACACAGGCTTATATAAACCAGAAAAAAAACATTTATATTAAAGTGCCATAAAATACACAAATATCTTAATTGTTTGGAACTTGTTTGTTCAAAATTCACAAATTTTCCCTGTTTTATCAAATTTTGATATGATTGATCTTTATGTAACAAAACGACACGAGTCATAAAAAAAAGAGAATGTGCTCATAACTTTTGCAGCAAAAACGTCTTTTACAAGAGAATGTACCGCCTTCTTCACTATACAAAAGTACATTTCGTAAAAATGGTTGATTGAGGTCACCCGCGAATATGATTTATGTTCATTGATGATTAGTACAAACATACCTAATATTTATATAAAATATTTTTAAATATCAATAGTAAATATATAAAATATTTTTAAATATCAATAGTAAATCTAAGTCTCGAAATTTGAATGTTTATCCATCAGAAAATACGATAACAAATGTGTTAACAATGTAAGGTTTTGTTTCCATTATTTTTTAAAGGAGTAATTTTGTCGTTTTAAGTTATATATTGTCTGGAAACACCAATTGAAAAGTGAATATAGAAAGCTTGTCTATGAGAAAGCCATGCTAAACGTGTTGATCACAAACAGCTACAGGTTACCCCCAGGTCTTCTATACTGGACACATATCCACAACCTACGGCCAGCTATAAAGTGTGATGATATTCAAAAGTTACAAATATTTATCAAATAAGTATACAATGTAAAACAAGTAATATTTTAAATTACAAATAACGACATCAACTGCATTACAGGTTCCTGGCCTAGGACAGGCACATAAAGTGTGCGGCGGGGTTATACATATTTGAGTGTACTCAACTCTCTCCCTAGCCTGGGACTGTGGTGTGAATTTAAAAAAAAAAACAACTGCTTAAGATCGATACTATACTGTAAGTACAGGAGATACTAAAAATGAACTATTTGAGACAGCACTAACAGAGGGAATTTACAAATCTAGAGGTCTCCACAGGGCCTTCAATAAGTGTGGAATACCACCACTTGTGTAAAGCTCTAAATGTACCGAAACAATAAATCGTGTATTCGCAAAAAACTGCTCTTAGCTGAATATTATCAAACATATACATGCAACAACACATTAAAAACAAAGACAAACCTATAACCACACTTCCTGGCTTACATTGTATATGATAGCCACGTCGGAAATGTCAAGAGTTAAAATAGTATAGTGGGTACCGAATCCTCCCCAACGAGTGGTCAAAGAAAAAAATCGAAAACAAAAGCGTTTATTACCGACGACTATAAAAATCAAACAGAAAGTCACCCAATCCGACAGGATAGTACATTAATTACAAAAAATGTACTCAACTAAAATACATGCAAAAGAAGATTGCACTATAAGGAATTCCACACTTACTTAAACATGTGAAAGCGAGCTTATGGTGAGATTCCTCATGATAAGAGATCAAGCGACATCAACACGAGATGTCATCAAACACCGTATGTCCGACTAATAAATATTGAGTTGTCAATAAACGTAAAGAAAGACAAGATGGATGCAAAGCCCAATTGCTTTATATTTGTGTAACGAAGCGATAAGTTTATTTATATCTTGACTATAACGACGAACTAGTATAGCATTTGTGGATAAATTAGTTTAACGGAACAATGAGACTTAATGGATCACTTTTATTTTAGTTTCCATAGAATGTAGGATGCGATATCCCTTGTTATATCAAAATTCTACACTTCCAGTCGTATTGTTGTATTAAATCGTTGTAACGGTTATAAAATATTGTAAAAGTCTTGAGGCGCTTGTGATATATGTATTCCTGATGCAAAAGTTCACCAGTAAGATGTAGGTCGCGATCATTTAAGTCAGAATCTTGGGTGCAAACATAGGCAAACCGAATTATTTGTGAAATGTAAACACCAAACGATGGAGCCAAAGGCACATCCATATAAAAAACGGAAAGTTAACCTAACATTACTGATATTAGATTTATTTAAGGTAAGTTCTTTAGAATAAATTTCTTTTGCAAATTTTTGAAATTCTGAATTATTAAAAGCTGAAACATCATCCAAATATCTAAAAGTATTAATAGACTTGTCCACTGGATCCTGTTTTGAAGGAACTTATTGAATTTTTGCCATAAACTGTGGTCCATAACAATATGAAAAATAAATCTCCAATGAAAGGTGCGCAGTTTGTGTACATTGGTATGTCAACTATTTTTCGGTAGACCGTGTTGCCATATCGTAAAAAATATACTCAAGAAGAAATTCGATCACTGTAATCATATAAAAATAGGAGATGTGGCATGATTGTCAATGAGACAAGAGTAGAATTTAAACTTCTACAGGTCCCATTATGGCCTTCAACAATGAACCAGAGTCCATACCATGTCAGTTGATGTTCAACAAGTGTATTTATTATAAGATTTATCGTTAAAAATGGAATAATAATTATTTCAAAATTTTTAAGAACAACCCGTTTTTGAACGACCAATTGATAAGATATGAAAACTTTTCCTTAAATATACTGGTTGACTTATTTGTCGTTTGTTTTGATTGTGAACTTCTGTTTAAATGATAAAACTAAACATTTCTTTCAATAACAATATTCCAATTTTGACGGCCATTTTTTATATGTAACCATTACTAATCCGCTACGTCTACTTAACAACTAACCATAACTAATCAAACTTAAACATACAAGTCTAGGATTGGACTATCTATTTATTTTCCTTAAAATGTGAAGGCTCTTTTTCTCTCTAGATATATGCGAGTGTACTTAACACTAGGAGTCACAATTCCTAACCCGCTATTCCTCCTTAACAACTCGATAGAATTCAACTGATTACATAATTAATTTATTTTCATTTCATGGACACATACTGTATATGTGAGTATGCTAAACACTGGGGGTAAAACCATTCCTAATCCGTTACTCCTCCTTAAAATATCAACAGAATTCAACCAATAACATAATCTTTAGTTTGTAGTCTAGTATTGCATTATATATTATTTATATTCTTTCCAGTTC
Organism: Geukensia granosissima; assembly: GCA_032357055.1. Lineage (NCBI taxonomy): Eukaryota > Metazoa > Mollusca > Bivalvia > Mytilida > Mytilidae > Geukensia > Geukensia granosissima. Next base: position 16,942 of record JAULBM010043346.1, on the reverse strand, counting down.
AATATTACAATTTTGACGACCACATTTTTCATGTTGACAGATGTGAGTATGCTGAACATGAGTATTCTTAACCACTCAACAGAATTCAATCAAACTTACACATAATCTTTAGTATCAAGTCTAGTTTTGCACTATCTGCTTATGTTCTTTTCAAATTAACAAGGAAAATTTTGACGACCATTTTTTTCCACCTAGACATATGTAAGCATACATATGTTTTCTTTTCGTCGAAGGGGGCACATGTCTTCCGAGGAAGACCTCATCATAAGTTGTTAAACTTGACAAAACTTGAAACCACCTAACCACCTAACAAACAGAAAACATCCAATTTTAATGTTCCAGAAAAAATGTTATTAGGCTGCCCAGCCCAGTTGTTCGACCAGAATGGCATTAAATTTATCAAACTTGTGTTACAGTTTGCTGCATTCGTTAAAATTCTTAAGCACTGAAAATACGGAAAACTCTCGAAAAGTATTGCACTTAGAAGTTGTCCTTGCCATCTGATATGACTTCCCATTTCGGTTTGTTTGGATTTGAATGATTATTTTGCTATGTTTGGATCTTGGACTTTATTTGCTTTGGTTCTAATGCTACTGATGAGAGGTTACTCCTTGAAATGTACATATAGCATACAAAAATTCTACATATTTATTCAACATGGGTAATATTGTATATTGAAAGCACCATATTCATTTGGTTTGCGACTGAAGTATATTTTTTTACCCACTTTCACAATTTCAAAGTAAAACCTACCGTTATCTTACGTTGAAGTGAACCTGCGCTTTTTGGTGTTAGAGTCAGGTAATCGTTTTACAAATGTATTTTCTAAATTGAAGAGATTTTATCAATTGCATTTTATTTGCAGCTCCTTATGGTATAGCATGTCTTGGACTTAATAATAAACAAAACAATGAATGTTTTAAAAGAGGTAATCTAGCCAAGGGACACTAAAGACATCATTCGCAGTTTTTTTAAGGAAAACAGTTGATCACTAATATCTAGGAGACGATGCGTAAATGTTGTATTTTACACCATTGCGTTTCACAGTCTTTTGTCTTATTTCTGTTTTCTTGTCTTTAGACATGGAAATAGATTGATCCCATTTTCTCTTACGAAACACAATAATGGGTAATGAATGCACAAATAAACCGGTTTAATCCTTAAATAAACCTGACTAGACTGAAACTCGAGTGTTCTTTTATCTCTATGCAAGATCTTATTAGGCACAGAAGAAGTGTGTTTCTTTTATTGTAGGACATGTTATTGTTAACCCTATATGCTAGCTAGCCTTTTTTAACACAAATTGGACAACGAAAATTTTAAAATAGTCTCAGTTTTTTTATTTGGTAATAAAACATCGAAAAGCACAATTTAAAAAAAAATACAACAATGTATAAAAATAAGTACTTTTTCATGAGGCATTTGATTAAAGATAATTAAGTAAACAATTGCAAAATTTGAATTAATATTAATTTCAGTGTTTTATACTGTTTTACTAGTATTTTTATTAAAAACATATCAGTGGTAATGATTCACTTCATTTCTGAGCATCTTTTTGTTACATGCGGTAATTAGCTTCATTTGGTTATATATATCTAGCGCCTATCAAAACCTAAAAGAATGGTATCGGTTCAACTAATTATTCCCATTTGTTGCTGCTTTGAAGGCTTTTGATATCTTGACAGCCTTCATAATTTTTGCTTTTGCATTCGAGAATTTTTCAATAACAATATTGTTATTTGGATTAATGTCAAGTTTTGATGGATCTTTGACCAATCTGGCCTTGATAAAACCTTTCATTATGGCTTCACTAATCGGTATCTTTTCTCTAGTTAAGTTATTTATATATTGCCCGTCATCTCTATCTAGGAGACGACGCGTTAATGCGTCTGTGAAAGATACTTTAATTTTCCTCTTTTGATCAATGACACCATGAACTGCATATGTTTTAGTGACTGTTTCTGGTTCATGGGTTGCATCTGGCCCGTCCGAAAATTCGGCCACAACGAGGCCACTTTCTATTGCATCCGTTATTGAAATCGTGTCTCCATTGTCCAATTTGTATGTTCCGGACTTTGTATCGATAATACCCCTTTTGACTCCTTCTGTTACAGATATTTCTTCCTCAGATGAAGGATCTATAACTGCCTTTACTGTGTATGGCCTATTTTCTTTGGTCGTTTTTATTGTAATAAGACCATATGACTGATCTTGTTTTCTTATTCGTTTTCTAGACTGAGTCTGCATTATAACAAGTCCTTCATTTTGAGCATCTATGAGCTTCATCACTTCTTTTGTAACTGGATTTACGTATGTGCCTTCAACTTGATCAAGAATACCCTGTAAAACGGCTTCTTGAACTGAAATAAGTGTATTTGTTCTAGTATCAACAACTGATTTTATAACAAGCACACTTGTTTCTTCCTCAACACTGGAGTAAACTTGGTCAGTTGTTGTTTCTTCTCTGGTTTGATAAACATCCTCTGACATTTGATAATCTTCCTCTGGGACCGACTCTTGAACTGCTTGTTGAGTTTTTGTCACCGTTTCTTGAATGATTTCTTCAAAATCTTGATTTTCCGTATCTTCTCCTGCTTTTAGAAGATTTTCCCTGGCTGGAAATGGTTCTGATGGAGTTTCAGATAATGTTAGACTTTGATCCGAATTTGAATACTGGTCTACTTGATATTCAGTAGTTGCATAACTGCCAAGTTGTAAATCTAAAGGGGTGTTCCAAAATCTGAAAAAAAATCCATACCGTTTACTTTCACATGTTCAATAATCACTTAAACCAATGGTACAAGACGGAGAATAAATTTCTCAACTTCAAAGTACCTTCTTTAGCAGATATTTTTAAGATGTGTATTATATATACCATTACACATTTACGTTTTCATTATACTTTTTTCAGTATTGATATTGTTTGGGTTTGACCCCCTTGTGGCCCTATCCCGTTTGACTAAAATCTATTTGTATTCACAAATACTATTTGTTTACAAATAAACCTATTACTTTCGAATTTATTAACTTAATAATAATATAATATTAAAATTAATAACAAGTCAAAATGTATATCATATCAATAATGTCATCATCTTACTTTACGAAATGAGCTGTAGTGATGTATTTCAGTTGATCCCATTTATCACACACCAGTAAATACCTCGGTTGCTGAATTAATTCTACAATTACTTTATAGGTTTCCCAATAAGCCCAGAAGTCCTGTAAAATTGATTGCTGTACAATTAATTTGCATAATTACTACAATCAAGAGAAAATGGATCCATCAAAATTGGTATAAAAGAGGAAAAAATTAAGAATTTAAAACAAATATGAAAATATGAACTCAATACTGGCAACTACTTCTGAATTATCCGTAATCAAAGACAAGTATAACATCTCTTTGATGTCAAAAATCAACCTGAAAACATAGTTGTTGGCATTTGGAAATTGATAATTTAAAACCATTTGTATAAAAAGATTAAACCAAACAAAAACAAAATAAAGTGACATGTTATTTGCAGTAACAATGTGGACATCGTGACTTTATACCTATCTTGCTATTAAAGACTTCACGCCCGGCGCCAAGCATGGGACAAGTCAGAACAGCCGGTCCTAGGCCTCTCTTTTAAAGAATTTCGTGAAGTCAAAGCAACTGGTTTTTTCTGTATTTTTGTTGTTTATTCTTTGTTTATTTCGAGTTTTTTTGATTGTCTGTTTTGGGTTCAGACCTTTCGCAACGGAAAAGGTATTCTATTCTAGACTTCTTGGAATGTAAAGATACACTCCAAAATGTGTACAGATAAACTAATTTCAAAGTAGATCTTTCGCTTAAAGTTAACTTTAAATACTTTTTTGGTTTCTTAAAATTAGAATAACTATTTATATATACAAGACATACCTTATACTTGTTGAGGAGGTCGTCAAGAGATTTAACTTGCACAACTACTGTTGCTGAAGTTTCGGTATCTAAAATAAAAATAGCACGATAACCAAATGGTAAACAAACTGTAAACATTCCAATTCAATTAAAATTCCTCCTTGTATAACAAAAGCTACAAGTAATAGAAATCTTGTAATAATCCTTACAAGCGTCCTCCAAACCCCGACTGATTTCAACCGTATAACAACAGAACCTCACACCTGATGCTAGTTGTTTGAGGCGAGTTTGGATTAAAACATTACTTATGAAGATAATAAATATCAAGATAGACAACAGGATATCAAAAAATAGCGGTAAATGAAATTACAAATTTAAGATACTGATTCCATAAAAGCAGTAAAGAAAGAGTAGTGTTTGGTTATAAACTTATTATAATAAATCAGACTTCCTATGTTTTGCATCTAAAGCTACTGATTAGACGTTGTAATGCGCATATTACATATCAAAATTGACCATACTTATGTAACTTAGGTAAACTTGTATTTGGACACCACAGGATCGATGCCTCTGCAGGTGGGTCAGATGTTCCCGAGGTTTTTATAAGCCTATTTGTCACACTTGTGTGGCATGAAATTTACCACATAATTCTTTACGAAAATTTGCTGTATTTGTTTAAATTCTAATCACCTGAATATAAGGAGAGGATTCTAAACGTATTGCATAAAATATCGACCCTATTGCTGGTTATAGATTCCTATTTCGATTGGTTTGAATTTAAGTACTTTAACTATGTTTGGATCCTAGAACTCCTGTGATTTTGCCTAAATGCATCTGAAGAAAGTTATTCCTTGAATTAAGAATAAAACATATCAAAATTCACCTTACTTATTTGACATTGGTAAATTGTATTTTAACATAATAAAAAAAAATATATGATTTTGATAAAAGGATTTTTCTGAAAGATAAATATTTACCATATACAGACGTCTTATTTAAAACACCATATTTACCTTTCCCTTTCCCTTTAACCTCATCAGACTCGTCTAAAATCATTCTAAGCTGAGACATTCGCTCCTGGAGAAGTTTAAAATCCCCATATCCATTCCAATTTCTAAATAAAGTTTCTTCAATATTGTCCAAAACTTTTAATAACTCTTCTTTATCCTTGGAATTCATTGACTGCAATGCTTTGATCTGAAAATTTAAAATGTAGGAAAAGTTTTGTTAACGGATATATTGTTTTGAACTTTTTATTTTTGATTAAAATTGTGTAAAGTGCCAGAAAAAAAAACAAACGTGAAATTTCGGACTGCCTTAGTGTAATGCAATTTCTCTGAAAGCTTGAAATTTCTAAATTTTTTTAAAATCTGAAATTTTCTTGCTGTTTTTTGAAAATCACTGGTCTGCCAAAAAGCAAAAATGCTAGTATACAAACTTATAACATACCTCCTCATCCGTCCATTCCCTAAATATCAAGGTCATAAAGGCAATCATTTGAAATCCTAAACGTTTGATACTTGCTGTCCATAATGCTAACAGTTGTAATCTCAACCTTAAGTAAAATTTAAGTAATATCAACATTAAAATACAACATGGGTAATTATGAATTTTAAAACAATCTTTCTAAAAAACTTTTACGGGCAATAAGTTATGATAACCAATTAGTATTATGTAATAAGACTATAATTCCTAACTGCAATTTAATAGTTTTAAAAGTGTTATACAAATATTTGTTAATTTAGAGAGTCTTTGTTTTCTTATGTTAAAATCAACAAATTGTGGAGAAAACTGTTGTAAGTTACAGGTCTTCTGGTTAATTTATTGAGAATGACCTTTGGTAAAACTGAACAAGACTTCATATTAAGATCGCAAGGTATGATCCGATGACCAGATCAGGGTGTTTTCTTTTCACACTCCCTGAGGTCACGAAACAGACTTAAGATTAAGAGTGTTTCTAAAGTTTTGATTTTAACTTTAGTTTAATTGTATGGTGGACAGTACAAAAATACAGCAACAGATAAGAGTTGACAATAACAAAAACTGCCCCCACATCCCAGAAATTTTAAGTCATTATAAATAAGTCGCTCATTCTTTACAACAGCAAAACAAAGACGTCAAATCAAATCAAAATGGTTGGGTCATGCTAATTTCTGAGGGAGGCAATATTTAAAGGTATATTCAGACCATACAAATTTGTCATGTTTTAATTAGGTTTACCTTACTGCAGCATCTACTGCTCTGCCAGATGGCGCTGGTATCAACAACAAAACTGCAGGAACCATAGCTGTTTGTCCTTTTTCGTTTTGTATCTAGTGAATAAACATTTAAATTTCGAAACTAAAACTGATGCAGAAAGAAGTTTGCATAAACGTAGCCTTTAGTCTATATTTAATTTGAGAATTGCGGGTTTCCTAAGTTCAAAGTAACAATTTATCTGATCAATTGATAAAATGTGATTTTTAACATTAATCCATCCATAGAAGACGTAAGACAGAGTAGTGCTGGTTAACTCTCAATTTATTGGTTGTCTCCGCCACCTCTTTTATTATCGGCTCGTATACTGCTAATATTTTCATCTTGGTAGAAAAGCTTACAAAGTCTCTAAAGCCAGTTTGTTGGACATTTTAAAACATTCTTACCTTCCATTTTTCTCTTTTACTGTTGTCTAATAAGGTTAGTGATTCACCTTCTATGAAATCAATCTACATTAAAAAAACAAAACTACTATAAAGGAATAGAAGACATTCCGATAAAATGTTGCTAAAACTCAACTATTTCTGCTCTCCAAAAATCGTTTTCTCTCGACGTTTGCTACATTGATAAATTGCCAACGTATTCACTGCGTCTTCCGGCACGTCTTAAAATCCTTTAAACTTAATGTCTAGTGTTGAATACCCATGTGGTAGATCAAAAGTGCAAAGTCCAAAGAAACAAGACGAATTCTAAACAAAGTGAAAGATAAAACGAAAACAAAAAGAAAAAGGGCTTGGAATCCACGAACTCCTTTACAACACATGAGTGGGATCAGGCGTCCTGAAAGTGTAAGCAACAAGGATTATTTTCTTATCTTTAAACATGTTATACCTCTGGCGTTTTATAATCAGTCAGTGCTATTACTGGCTTAGATTCTTGCAGCTTTTCTACTCTTTCTTGTACTGGTATAATGGTCTTTGCACGATCAAAAAGTCTATCAACTTTACTTTGCCATTGCAAATATGCAAGCAAATGATCCTGAAAAGACAAGAATAAAATGAAAGCGGCATTAAGTTCATTTTATTTTTTGAAAAACAATTTAAATTCTTGCTATTAAATAAGTTAAAATTATTTTTATACTAATAACGTTTGAATAATAATATAAATGTAAGGTCTAAAACAATTAAAAGGTTAATGACACATTAATCTTGAGATCAAGTATTAGTCACATACTTGTATCGGATTTAAACACTACATGTACTGTAAAATGCTATAATCCCCTTTAAATTATTTTGGTTTGATATCCTCCCAATCCCTCTTATGCAGTAAAACCAATTAATGGATTTATCTTAATTCAAATAAAAAGAATCCTACGCGTTTAATTTGGCGGCGCTTTTATACGTGTTAACTGAAATCCAGACAGCAGAATTATTAATTACCTTCATTTCATCTTGAATTAAAATAACATCTGATGCTTCTCCCTTTAATCTGGATCTATCGAAAGTAAGATGTATACGTGACAAGGTCGTATTCATCCAATATTCAACTTCTTCCACTTCATGGAAAAACTGAAAGGATATTACAATTAAATGCGTTTTGGGGGTTTGAATATGGCGCATCTTTAACAATTTCCTTTTCTGAGCTAAAACTAAAAGCAAGCAATTACTTAAAATCTATATTTTATGCAGGAAATACATTACATTTATTTTCACCAAAAAAATATTCGAATTGCACGAATACCCAACTATTTCCTGATGTGTTTTTTATGTTTCAGAAACGTAAATCTTTTCGTTAATTCACTTATAAAACCTGTTTCAGTAGAAAAACCATATTTGATCTTCCGAGGATAGCGAATCTAAATGCAACAATTTGACTCTTCTTTCATTCAAATCAGTAACTTTTAATAATACCATGCAACAACAAAATCTCAGTATTATATTGATATCATTTTAATTTCTTGTGAAATAACATGATGACAAAAGATTAAGTCTGTTACACTGTTATATTTTAGTCAATACCTAACGAAAGGCTGAAATATTCTAAAGATATACTAGTCTACAATGTAATACTACTTATCTTATACATATTTGATGGTAGGCTAAAGTATACTGAAGATGTACTTACACGTGAACTCTGTAATACTGTACCATATTTAATTCCATACCCGATGAAGGCTGAAGCCGCGTGTACAGTGTAATAAGACAGGTGACACTAGTAAAGCAGGAATTTCTTACCCTTCCGGAGCGTCCGAATTCGCCCTAATTTTTGTAGAATTCATGTTTCTCCTGCTTTATTTTTCAGGGAAGTGATTTGTGCACTAAATTTGTCTTTCGTTCCACTTTGTTGGCCATCGTCTTTTCTGTCTTCTGACATAACGATTAATGTCTGTCCCTTTGGTCTCCTCCAATTCTTAATACATACCAAATGAAAGGCTAGCTAAAAAATTCTGCAGATGAACTTGTTTACACTTCAATACATACCTGATGATAAGCTGAGGCAGTCTACTTGTGTACACTGTAATAACGAATCATATTTCAATACATACCTGAATATAGGCTGAAGCATTCTGTAGATATACTTGTGTACACGTCAATACATACCTGATGATAGGCTGAAGCATTCTGTAGATGTACTTGTGTACACTGTAATACTGTATCTATCCACCTCCAGTTGTTCCTCACACCAGCAACACAGTTCTAATTAAACAATTTTTACCATATTAAAACAGTAAATGTCTCTTTGTAAAACAAAGGCGACTCTCCATAACAAAAAGAGAAACAACGTTAATTGGTCAAGCTAGATTCTGACAGACTAAACCACTGATAAGCAAATTCAACACTACTGATTAATTGCATTCAAGAGTCATATCTTTTGATTTATACGTGTATCTTTTTTATTGTTGAGTTTTGCTTAATGTAAGTTAGAGACATTAAACTTTACATTTGCGCTTATTTTGGTCGATTTGTAAATTGTCATAGCAATTGCTATTCCACGCTTGTCGGCGGTCTTGTGAAGACATCTATAGTTTTCAAGATTGCATTTTTTGTGTAGACGTATGCTGCCCCTGGGTATCTACCCGTATTTCAGTTTTTGTTTTATACTGCGCGAGACTGTCATCATACTGCGCGAGACTGTCGTCGTACTTTTTCGTATTTGTCATTTACATTTTATTTCCCTGAGGGCCGTTGACATGAGTAATTCTATAAATACCTGAGCAGTTCTTGCCATACTTTCGTTACTCTGCAAAGGTCCACCATGTTCTCTATTGTTATAACCTAAATTTACGAGATGCACTGCCCGGGCGTCAATCTCCCCTGCGAGTGTCTGAAATGATGTGCATTAGATTAATGATTCACCTTTTAAATCGAAAATGCATTTTTATGAAGGGAAATGGCAATAGTACGATAAAATTCAAATAAATATAATATTTTGTAATATATTTATATCCTTTTATCAAGTGGAATTTACAAGTAAGGTAAAATATTATTTTTAAATAAAAAAGATACATCTATTTTACAATGAAGACGGTAGCTTTAAAACGCAAGTGAAAATTGGACTATGCCCTTACCTCTATAGGATCTTCCAGTGATGCCACGCCGGCCATTATTTCCATACATGCTGTGCGCTTAGTAGAAACAGCCTGCAACGAGAACATTGTCATTTTCATAACATAAACTATAATATATTAAGAAACATGACATATAAATGATTCTTAGTGGCATTTGAACGTTGTCTTCAAATGAACAAAACCACAGTCAGCTTAATACTATTTTATTGCATAACAATTGCAAAAGGATTAGACAACAAGTTATAACAAAAGGATTAGACGACAAGTTATAACAAAAGGATTAGACAACAAGTTATAACAAAAGGATTAGAAAACAAGTTATAACAACTTATTAACTGTCCTCTTCTTATACAAATATAACAAAAAATAAAACAGCAAGTACTTCAACATAGTTATGACATTTCTACATATCTCTCAGATTCGTACCACATTGCCACAGTGTAATAATCATTTGATTGGCAAAGGCGGATCCAGACTTTTGGAAAAGGAAGCCTACTTTTTGTGGACCTCTCGATTCATCAATTTTCTTGATTTCTGATGGTGATTAAGATCAAAAATGACCCCATACTTAACCTTTTTATCATTTTTGCGTTTCAAAGGGGGGCGCCCCCTGGATCCGCCCCTGTTTGGTTGATTGAATGTTGCTTAACAATCAGTGGCGAAAATAGTTCATGCATAATCAAGACGCGAACGTAATAATGAGTGGTAATTTATTAATCCTGCTTTGGAGAAGCAGCAAATACCAATTTTTGATAGTCATGTCGGGGACCCACGACCTTCCGCACTTGAAGAGGGCAGGCTAACCATTACACTTCCGAGGCAGCATTATTCATTTAATCTGTTGTATATATCTATGCAATATGTATAAGTTTCGACAAAGGATAATATTTTGAATGCTTATTTTTCGAGTTTCACTTGCGTACAATAAAATTGACCGTAGCATGTTTTGTATGTAGCGCGGAAGAACACAGTCAAATATTGTATAACCCTAAAACTTTACAAAATAATTATCAATTCTGTAATTTCTTTTCTTTTTTGGCAATCAAACGAAGAAAATATGTAAAATTAAAAGTTAATGTCAATATGATGTAGCCAGTTCCTAGGCAATTGTTGTTGATATAGCGTTAACAACGTTGTTATGGAAGCACGCATGCTTTTGATTTTGTGAACCTATGGGTTAACTCGTGTCTTTACATCAACCAAAAAATCAACACATATCCAAAGTAATCATACAAAAAATGATTCGTATGAATTAGAAGACCATTGATGTGACCAATCAGTGTGACCCGCTCTAATATGAAACGATATCTAAGATGCGAGACTGTCCAGGGCGCATTTCACTCACTTACATTTCTAACATGCAATGTCTAGCTTTGTGATCATACTGAAGCACGGTCAAAGAAACAGTAAGATTTTTTTATTTATGAAAGTATGTGTGTTAGGCATACAACTAAAACCTCAAACTGCGAAGCCAGTTTAGCTTACAACAGGTACAAGAGTTGCGCATTGCAAGCAATAATATTTGCCCGGTTGCCTTTGAGCAATGGCTTTCAGCCGTATACGACAAACCTGCAGATCTTAACATCAACCAGAGTCCATTGTCTTACTTGGGGTAACATTAGTTCTTAATAATACAAAATCAGCGGAATAATAATTATATTTCAAAATTAACTGGTGGAAAAATATTTATAAACAAATTCAAATAGAAATACTAAATTAAACTAACCTTCAGTGAATCGTACGCCTCTGAGAGTTGCTTAACTTCTGTTCCAGAAAGGTTCTGAAAAAAAATGTTGCATTTCGGTCTTTCAGATAATTGGTAGTAATAAATAGGCTACTTTGAATAACAATCAGGCCAAATGCACAAATGTATATACGTCTACCAACAAGAAACAAAGTTAAGCAGCCATATTACACTAGTATTTACCGTTACCTACTTAGTTAAAGTTCTTTGTCAGTTATTATTATTGACAGTGGGAAAAGAAATATTTATTATTTTAGTGTTGAAAGATAAACAAACAAATACAGTAAACTTACATGCTTTGCTACCACTTTTGCAATTGTTTCATTGTAGTTGTTGATGTTTTGCTGTTTCACCTTCTGCTGTCGTGCTGCTGAGATAACGCCATCTTTGGACAGACCATACGATGCCGACTGTAGTTCACCCTTCAAAGTTAAAACAATGAATAAAATCGGCAGGAAGCCTATACAGGCCATGTTAACTAACAGAAAGATGTGAAAATAAATGTTTCTACTTGGTTTTGTTTTTATGAAAAATACAAACAGCGAAGAACCAAGTCCGAAAGTAAACTCTGAAAATATTGTAAAAATATTGATGATCCTTAATTTTACATTTATTATAACAAGTAATGACATAGGAATAGACATATTTATCCTAGACTTTGAACAGTACAAGCATGAGATATCCGTACCTGCTCGTTTAATAACCAGTCCAAACAGCTATGGATATCCTCGTGGGACATCTTCCTCTACAAGTAAAAAAATAAGTACTTCACACACCTTTAAACATTTGTTTGAATTCAAACTTCTATTCAGTCAAATCTAATACGGCTTTAGCATCATATTCTTCCACAACATAAAACAAAATATTTGTATTCTTAACGACAATGACTTGATAATACCGGCTACTGAAATAAGAAAACCGTTGCTGGATATCTGTGCTATATTTAATTCCACTTTTTGAAGTCCGGTATAATGGCAAAATATTTCTACCCCTAATACTAAGTGATGCCGTATCAACACGATCGCATCACCTTTTATATACATAAGAATAAACTCTGAAAATTGATGCAGAGAAATTAATTCAATCTGCTGATCATTCTGAAACAAAATCTACACAAACAACAAAAGATAAATAACATGTAGGTGTTAATAAAAATAAATTTCTTTGATATTTATTTGCACAATTTTCAGTTTTAAATATTGCTATCTTAAGACCCCAAAGGATTATTTAAATTTTTCATTCATATCATATTAAACATTTTAAATACATAACTGCATAACTGTCATACAGAGCGATATAAATTATTTGTAGGTGTAACGCACTCCAACAAATAGGTACTTTCCCCATCCCATACGTCAACAGTAAATGGTATACTGATGAACCCTCAAAGCATTATTTAGAATTGTATTGAACGTTCTGAAGAGAAATTATGAATGGGATTAATGTTTCCGTATATTTCACCTCTAATAATATCTCATTGGTTTAACGGAAATGTTTCAAAAATTTACAGACATAAATAGGCATGAAACAAAACGGAAACGACACAAAGCTAATATATATTTTGGTTAGTATTTGGGAAGAAAAATATGATACAGAATTGAAAAAATAACAAAATGCCTCGACCTTAATGCCAAAAAATGCAGTAAAAAGGATATGCAATCATTGTTATAAAATGTAGAGTAAAGCTTGGATAGGTGTGCAATTGTTACAGTCGGTCCTACACCACCATGAGTAGAAAACAGCATGTGGGTTGACTTGCATGTTATATTTGTTGTCAATCAATCATTCTGCAGAATAACGTGCACTATGTTATGACTACGATTATGGTGTAAGCATCTAAAACTAAATTCAACGTAAGATGTAAAAAGCTGACTCCACAACACCAAGACGATTAGTTACATACATGAGTTGATGCCACTACAAGAGGCGTCTGACGGTAACCTTTCCAGCACATGCAGTAGCAAAATGCAATCATCATCATCAGCCCGAGTATAAACAAGAGGCAAGATAGCCAAGAAAATTCAACTATCAAACCATTTGCAGAAATCGAGGGTAGGAGATCCAAACATTTGAAATCCATGATATTTTATTGATCTTAGATGACTTAGGACTGAAACAAAGAAATTTAATGCTGATTATATATACATGCATCCCGCCCACATGGAAAAAAAATTAATTGATAATTTTCGTATATAATAAAACAGCCCTTGGACTTGCATATCACTGTAACCATGGTGACAATGGTGATCAATACATCTACCAACACCCATTACATCTAACAAATCATCGACACGGGGATTTTTGATATTGTCTGTTCCAAGAAGGGAAATGTAAATTATCAAAGTAGATGTTAATCCATGATTAAACTTTAAGCTGGAAATCTGTGCTTTCGCATGCTAAACTTCTTAAACTAAATGTTTAAAACTGGTGTCCATTTTAAATAATATATAGATTTTGCTGTCTAGCAACACTATTTGCCAACCAGACTTGTTCATTTTTGGTCACAACAAAATGCGTCCCTTTTCCCACTTTTTCTCTTGTAAAAGATTACATTGCTTCTGAGAAAACTGAATTTATATTTTTTTTTTCATTATAACTCAATGGGATTTATTTCTTGCTGTTAACCTGGACAAGTACATTCCAAGGTATTAAGATACTTAATCAAGCATAAAATCCATTAGCACTTCAATCGTTACTTGACCATTCTATTGAACACATTTTGAAAATAACAGTATATCAAAGAAAATATCAGTATATCAAAATATTTTATGCATATTAAATGCATAAGCAAATCAGACTCATTAAAATTTAAATATTTTTGTAAGTTACAACCCAGTAATTAGGCTTTGATTTCGATTGCACCTTTTTGTCTGAAATAAACTGACCTCCCGAAAAATGGTTAAACCCTCAAGTTAATTTTTTTGGCGGTAGTTTAAATAACACTTTTTATGATAAGAGGCGGGCAAATGGCAAAACAGCATAAACATTTGAAGTCCTATGTACGGACGTAGGATGATTTAGAATGTACAACCAACTTTTCTAATGTTATGTTTAACAAATGAATTCAAGAGCTTCATTTTCCCATTATTAAAAGAAACACTGAAATGCACTTTTTAAAATGAAATAGAAAACTTTAAATGTGGTAAAGGTTTAATGTAAACGTTCCAAAAGCCGTATAGTGGGAGTAAAAGTGCAAAGCTTTAACCTAAACTAAAGTGTCAGCCAAAATTGGAAATGTTTGGATCGCTAGGTATGTTCATTTTCTTATGTGGTTTATTCGTTTCTTATTGCAATGTTATAAATTTATTAACTGATAAAAATGTCAGCTGGTCAAAATAATAAAAGAGGTAAATCTTTTTGAATAAACAAGAATTGATATATATGTATACATAAATTCATTCGGTAAACCTTTTCAATTTGACACCACACCCTATACACTTCAAAATTTCATTTTCTTAGTCAGTGGGTATGCTTAATGCATGATTTCATTGCAATTTTAATCAATTTTAGAAACGATTTATTCATCTTGAAGTTTGTTGTAACATAAAATATAGAATCAACAAGAGTTGTTTAAAGTTTTTCAGAAATAATATTAAGTTCTTGTATCAAAGCCACTGAGTAATAAATCAAGTTACTTCAAGGACGAACAGTTTCAATTACCAGTCAACTCCAGTGACTTACCTTCGGCAATGCGGTTTTGTTTTTACCTATCGCGACTCCATAATGTAAAATAACAGACAAATTTTTAATACGGTTATGGAGAAGGTGCTGTGGAATTGATTGTTTGTTTGATTGATTGGGGTTTAACGCCACTTTCAACATTATTTCAGTCATATCGGGCGGTCAGTTTTTCTGTTGGAGGAAGTTGGAGTACCCAAAGAGAACCACCGACCTTGGGTAGGTAACTGACAAACCTTCTCACGTGCGATGCGAGTTAAACGAAACCCGTTTTTGTATGGTACAATGTCACGCTTAAAACTGTGGAATTGTAAAATGCTCTTATACTATTGCAGCATTCGTTCGTTCTTTACATTCTGATGAGCGATCGGAGGTGAAATGTTCACCGTGCTCGCCGCGAGTGCGGAGGGTCGTGGATTCGATCCCAGGTCGTGTCAAACAAAGGAATTAAAATTCTGCTTATCCACGAAGTACGCAGCATTTAGAATAAAAAGCAAAGACTGTTTGGCACAGGGTCAGAATAATGTATCTAGATAAAGTGGTAAGTCTTCTCCGGTCTGTTACTTTCGTGAGCTAGCACGTAAGAAATCCGATGCTCACGAAAGCAATAGTCCATTGGAAGACACTCGGACACATTTTTCTTACTCTGGGCTGACCAGTCTTTTCCCTTTCTCCTACATGCTAAGTGGTGGAGCAGCAAATATCAATTTTAATGTCTTTTATACGCCAGGAATCGAATCCGCGAACTTCCGCACACGAATTATATAACTTTTGAAATCGATACATAGTACAGAGACATTAACAAATAAAACAGGGGACAACACGATTTACCGACTACAAAGAGAACACCCTGATTCTGACAGCTATTTCAAATTCTAAACAAAGATGAAAGCAAATTTGGTTCTCTTGAGCTACGATATCAATCAAACACGTGCGGCTTGATTTAGTGAAAATATGATTAATAGCCGAGGTATTGTGATATAAATCCAGAAAAAGAACAAATGTTGCTGTCCTGATTAGCTTGATTGAAATAAAGTTCTCTGGGGGTAAAATGTATGACGTATTTGGAAAAGTTTGGTTTTTTTATTGGTACTAATATTGACTTTTTTGTTAATAGCTTAATACGGAAATAAATAGTATATATTTCTTAAGACATTTTATACTTCCTGTCTATTTGTTTTTATATTGGCATATGCACAACCTATGTTTTCCTTGACTTTAATGCTATTTAAACGCTAAATCGAATTGGACGTGTTTTTATTGAACCATAGTAAAGGAAATTTAAACTCGGATTCCTGATCAGATGCTTTTGGTTTTGAACTAGAAGACAGCTACTGCGAGTGCTTTTTCAAGGTCGATAATTTTGTTGTATCATGTATTTTTTGTTGATTTTCAATACTGATCTCAAGTGTTGAATCCATTTCAACCGATATTATAGTGTGTTTTTCATTGCTCTTTTGTCACATAACTGTCCCAGGTTAGGGCGGGGGTTGAGCGCTCACAATCTGTTCGAACTCCGCCACATACCTTATGTGCATCTCCCAAGCCTAGTTTTCGTTGTTTAGTTAGTCATTTATTATTTGAGTTCACCATTTTCGAAAATATTGGGTCGATTGTCGTTTTTTATGAATAGTTTCACCTTTTGTATTTTGGGGGCCCTTTACAGCTTCCGTTATGATTTGAAGGCCATAATGAGACCTGTAAAAGTTTATATTCGACTGTCATTTGGTGGTTAGTGTTGTTGAATATATCTATTACATCAGATTGAGAAGGGTTTTTGTAGAATTTGGTCATAACTGGGATTCATAACAGTAAAGGGATAAGTCTGAAAAAAGTGTTATTTGCTTTTAATTTAAGGAGTTACCAATAGTGTTAT
>JAULBM010043335.1:0-10737 GCA_032357055.1 Geukensia granosissima | reverse complement strand
CATTTTTTTTCAGCAATGGGTCTTCATACAAAAACAATGTGCTATATTTTTAACCACTATTATGTTAGGCGAAATAAAGTATATAACACAATTACCGAACAAACCAAAGTCCATAAGACATATGGCAACTCTGTTTCTGGCTTATTGTTTTTGCCTTTCTAATCCCCAGATACATGTAGCCCTTCAAGCCTTAAGCACTTCTTGTGCACATAAACTAATTACATTTAACACTGCATTATCTTCCTCTGAATTGGCTTTCTTCACAGCTTTTTTAAAATCAACCCTAAAATTCAGTGGCTATCCTTCGATAGCAGAATTGTGATCTATGTATTTTTTAATGTATGGTCATGCTGCTTTTTTATAGGTCGAACAGCCTTTAGTCATAGTGAATGTTTTCCAGTGTTATTTACATAATTTGCAACACATTTTCTGGCCTTCATAAACTAGCCAATGGTACAACTTCTCCCATACTTTTCTGTTCTTTTACATTCTGTTTCATTATTGCTTTTACTAGCGTTAGTACCATGCTCAAGGACACCGACATGATCGCTTTGACTATGTTCATTGACAGCAGGATGTTTGTAGTGATTGTCAATGTTCATTGTCTTTTTTTTATCCAATTTTTTATCTTGGACATTATTATTATTTGTATCCCTGTCTAACTCTTTGCAATGGTTCAGGCTATAAAAAAAAGTACAAATTTCTCTGTCTATCGGGCAACATAAATTTCTTGGTTTAATATTCAACAAATGTCATATTGTTAAAACTAAATACATACAGAAAAATAATATGTTTCGAAGATGTGTAAAAATATAATAATTTATCATTTTTAATTCTTAAATATATCTATACTCTATGTCAGAGTTTGTTGGAACAGGTAAAAACGTTATGGAAGAAAAACTGTCTGTCGTATTCTTATAAAATAGTAATTATTTTGTAGATTGAAAAAAGTGCAAGTAAGTTGCAATAATATTTTGAAGCTATCACGATGTATTTTAAGTTGCGCCGAGTTTTTAATTCTGTACAGGAATTTTACATTGTATGTCAGCCATTTGTTTGCCAGAAGTGCCTCTTTGCACGTGCTAGCGCGAGACCGGGAGTACACATTGTCATCACTGCGTAATAATTAAGTAATTTAACTATGATTAGATAAATGGCTTGAGGTGCACTTGAATGGAAATTTAAAAGTAATTCTTCTTCAATGAATCGCAAGAGAATGTCGGAACAAAAAAAATGTGCACATTTTTAAAAATTACTTTATCTAGGTCAAACTTAAGCGCTCCCGCCCAAAACGAAGATGGCCGACCCTCTATGTTAAATCTCCGTAGAGAATTTCAGGGGCAGATAAAAGTATGAAAAATTAATTTAATGGCGCTTAACATAAACCGTTAACTGTGGGATAATTCTTTCTTTTGATTGAATATAAATACAAAGGTAGAAACGCACAAATAATTTTTTATAGCTCGAAAATCGCACTCCAGAAAAGCCTGACATAGAGTATAGGTTTATCATTGTAATTGTAATTTTCCTATAGATATACACAGCAAATGGATATTAATTATTTTACTTACATTTCTGGGTCATTACCCAGTGTTACTAGGGCTGGAAAGACTCTGGAGGAGACTAGACTTTCATGCACTCCTTTAACCATCAACTTAAAGGAAAAATATGAAATCTAAATACTTGAAAATCACTTAACACTGATGCTAAAAAATACTTCAAAACAAAGTTATCAAGTTGTCTTGCCTGGCTACATTTGAAGAAAAGATATCATACAGCTATTTACAAACAAGCACAGCCAGTTCTTTAAAAATTTTCAAAAATATTTTTTATGTCTGCTTCTGCCTTTTAGCAGGGAAAATGAAAAACAAATGGACCGGTCTGGTAAACTGACTGATGATTCTTACAAAAACAATATATATATATGCTTTATGCAACTAAATTTGTTTGACACAAGCAAAAGTTATGTTGAATTCTCAAGAATGAAATTTTTTTATAAGATAAAGGACAGTTAATAATGGAGACTACCCAAACAATTTGGCACTGAAGTCAGAGACTTGCTACAATATTCTTGGAATAGGACATATACAAAAAAAAATATAATAGAAAACAATCCAAGGAAAATACCTATATATGGTACCAACTTTAACTTATCAGTCCAGATGTATGGTTTACTCGACAGGGGAGATAACTCACCTCAAACAATCTTGCAGCCGAGGCACGGACTTGAGCTGAGGTATGGACAACACCATCCCATAACACTGTCAACAGGAGATCATGATTGGAGGAATCACAGCTGGAAGAGGGTTGTCAATAGATTACTACTACTTGTGGAATAAAACAAGTTAACAGATTACATAGGATACAGGTTTACTCAGGCTTTTGTTAAGCAGGTTTTACTGTAGAATGGAATATATCAAGTAAACAGTTTACACAGCATACAGGTTTACTCAGGGTTTTGTTTTAGATAGGTTTTACTGTAGAATGGAATAAATAAAGTTAACAGTTTACACAGGATATAGGTGTACTCAAGGGTTTTTTTTAGATAAATTTTATTGTAGAATGGAATAAAACAAGTAAACAGATTAGTACACAGGTTGCAGGTTTACTATGGTTTTGTTTAAATAGGTTTAAGTGTAGAAAGGAATAAAACATCTGAACAGTTTACACAGGAAACAGGTTTACCCAGGCTTTCTTTAGATAGGTTTTATCATAGAATGAAATAAAACAAGTAAACAGTTTACACAAGATACAGATTTCTTCAGGATTTTATTTAAATAGGTTTTACTGAAGAATGGAAAAAAATGGAAAAAAGTAAACAGTTTACACAGGATACAGGTTTAAAAGGTTATACTGTAGAGTGTAATAAAAAAATAAAAAATTTTCACAGGATACAGGTGAACCCAGGAGTTTATTTAGTAAACAGTTTTTACAGGATGTAGGTTTACTCAAGCATTTGTTTAGAAGGTTTTACTGTAGAGTGAAATAAAACAAATAAAAAAATTTCACAGGATACAGGTGAACCCAGGGGATTTTTAGTAAACAGTTTTTACAGGATGTAGGTTTATTCTGGGTTTTGTTTAGTAAACAGTTTACACATGATATAGGTTTATTCTGGGTTCTGTTAATACAGGTTTAACTGTAGAATGGAATAAAACAAGTTAACAGTTTACACAAGATACAGGTTAACTCATGGTTTTGTTTGGACAGGTCTTACTGTAGAATGGAATGTAAATAAGTATTGAATTAAAAAACTGCTTTTCACTTTTCAAAATGCATAAAATCATAAATCATAGTCACAGTTTTTGATTTTTCTCAAATTTCTTTGCAGCAAAAAATACTGGATACATGACTTCAAAAGAGCTTACCTTAACACAGATATGGCTGATTTGAGGCTCTCCAAAGGAGCATGGTATAAAGATAATGTACATAAAATTTCTTGTAAAAACTGACACAGTTGTTGTTTATCTTCTTCCTAAAAAAAAAGAACAGAAATATTGGGTATATTATTTACAGAAAATTTCTTAAAAATATTCAATCATTAACCACAAATTCTAGGATTTTAAACAACCACCATATGAAATAATAATAAGCTTTCTTTTCAACATCCTGTTTTGGTAAGACCATATACTGATAAGCCTGAAGGCACCAACACAATTGTTTAACAAAATAGAGAGAACTTACAACTACACTGAATGACTTTCCTAAATATATTATTCAAGTATGTTTATGAAAGTTGGTATTTTCATGTTACTTACCGTGCTGAATGCTGCCAGCACCCCACTAGCATATACAGGAACAATACTGGTTGTTACTGCTGTCTGTTTTGCTCTGTGAACATTGGTATCTTTATAAAAGAGAATTACAGAAATAAAGGTAAAGTAAAAGATAACAAATCAGCTGAAAAAACATCGCAAATATTTTATAATTAAGTTAAATTTCAGCATTTTAACTTGACATATGTTAATGTAAACTCTGTTTGTTGGGAAATCTTGGAATTATGCTGATAGTTACAACATATTTTTTTTTCCAATTTTCATCCGCACTTTATATATGCAGGAAAAGCTTTTTTCAGGTTTCCCTAGCACCAGAAAGGGGTGTGCACTAAATGAGAATGAACAGTATACATCAAGAAAATGATAATCTAGTGAAAAACATAATTATATATATATTTGTATTGAAAATGGTCAGATTTGTCAGATGTAACTCTGTCCAGTCAATTCATGAGGATTGAAAATATTGCTGTTTAATAAATTATGATTTGTCTGTAAGTCTTACCTTCATCATCATTCTGTATGAGAAATTCTATAAACTTTGGTCTCAACTGAAAAATATCAATTAAATATCAATTAAATGCTGGAGGAAATTTTACGTCCTGACAATTTATTATAGACAAGATCATTTTATTGTGAAAAATATCAATTAAATGCTGTAAGAAATTTCTCATCCACACAATTTATTATAGACAAGGCCATTTTACTGTGAAATGAACTGCTCATGCTAAAACACATTTAATGAGCTAGATCTGGAGTTAAAACTCTGCAGAAAAAAACATGTCATCCAATTAATCTGTCCAGTCCTTGCTCTTATTCAAAATTATACTTTATTCTAAATCTATCAAATACTAGCTTAATTATCTTTGTTTTGACTTGGCCAAGTATTGAACTCTTAATTTAAAGTAAATGTGTGTTTCAAACAATTATCTTTTCACAATTTAAGTAATTTACCTTTTTTTCTAGGAAGACTTTTCCAAATGTTCGAGATATTCTAAAGAAACATGAACACAACTGGGAAATGACTTTAGGCATGGATAAACCAGACCCCATAACTACCTCTAATAAACGTGGTATACTGAAAATAAATAGTCATACATAAATGAATGTAGATTTATGGAAATTTTAAATGTTTAATATGAAATTATCATCCGTAAAAAAATCTGACACATTTCATTAGAAATTTTTAAAACATCCATTACCCCTTTAATTAATGTCTCATCACTATAACCAATGGTTCATATTTTCAAATATCTATACGTTCACATAAAACTAAACCAGAGGCTCCCAGGAGCCTGTCATCGCTCACCTGTCATACAGTTTCCAAAATAATGTTTGCATTAAAACCATTTGAATTAACTATGGTTTGAATAGCACAAGCAAGTTTGGCTGAGGCATCCCTCTTGGTTGGCCGATGCCTGATACAATTCTGAAAGGTACCAAACTAGGGACTATTTTACCAAAAATTGATTCAAATGGAGTTAAGTTTCAGATGAGAAAATTTTTTTTTACTTTTCCATAGGGTCCTATGTCATACTAAGTTGGGCCAAGGCAGTTGTCTTGGTTGGCTGATGTGGTCAACAGACTAAATTCTGATAGTTCTCCAAGGACCATTTCAACAAAGTAAAGTGCCAATGGAGGAAGAAGATCCAGTCAAGAATATTTTTTTCATAAATTTCTCATATGGCCCTATGTAAAACTAAGTTCGGCTGGGGTGGCCATCTTGGTTGGTAGGTGAAGTCATCAACAAAATTCTGAAAGAGACTTAACTAGGAATCATTCCACCAAATTTTGGTTCAAATTGAGCAAGTAATTTCCCGACTTGTAAATTTTTTCATGATTTTCCCATGGGGCCTTATATAGAACTATGTTCGGTTGTGGAGGCCATCTTTTATGGCGGATGAGGTCTTCTGACATAATTATGAAGGGAACCAACCTAAGGACTATTCCACTTTAATAAGATTCTAATTGTGCGAGCAGTTCAAGATAAAATTTTTTTTTTGTTGCAAATTTCCCATAGAGTTCTATATTACACTTAGTATGGCAGGGATGGCCATCTTGGTTGGAGGTTGGAAATGCTGCACATAATTTTGGATGGAAAACACCTAAGAATCATTTCAGTAAAGTTTGGTAAAGATTAGTGCTATAGACGAGAAGATTTTTGAAATTTATCCCCTTTTTTCTATTTTTAGTCTGGAGGCCATTTTGTTTGGAGGTCAGGGTCATTGGACAAAATTACAGTAAAGGACCACCAAGAACTATTCCAGCCAAATTGGCTAAGATATTGGCTCAATACTTTCAGAGGAGAAGATTTTTTAAATATCATCCCCCTTTTTCTATTATAAGCCTGGCGGCCATCTTGGAATGCGGATCAGGTCATTGGACATTATTCTGAAAGAGAACCACCTAAGGGAAATTGCTGCCAAGTATGGTTCAAAATGGCACAGTGGTTCAGAAAAGAAGATTTTTTAAATTCATCCCCCTTTTTTCTATTTTTATCCTGGCGGTCATTTTGTTGGGAGGACGGGGTCATTGGACACAATTTTAGTAAAGGACCATCCAATGACCATTTTAGCAAAGTTTGATCAAGATTTACTCAATACTTTCAGAGTAGAAGATTTTTCAAATTTCATCCCAATTTTTTCTATTTTTAGCCTGGCGCCATCTTGGATTACAGATCAGGTCATCGGACATAATTCTGAAAAGGACCACTTAAAGACAATTGCTGCCAAGTATGATTCAAAATGGCCCAGTGGTTTCTGAGAAGAAGATTTTTGAAATTCATACCCCTTTTTTCTATTTTTAGAATGGCGGCCATTTTGTTCAAAGGATGGAGTCATCGGACACAATTTTAGAAAAGGACCATCCAATGACCATTTTAGCCAAGTATGATCAAGATTCACTCAATACTGTCAGAGGAGAAGATTTTTCAAATTTCATCCCCCGTTTTTCTATTTTTAGAATGGCGGCCATTTTGTTAGGAGGTCGGGTCGTCGGACACAATTTTTAAAAAGGACCACCAAAGGACCATCCCACCAAAGTTTGGTCAAAATTGGCTGAGCAGTTTCAGAGGAGAAAATTTTTTTGTAATTGTGAACGGACGACGGACGCCAAGTGATGAGAAAAGCTCACGTGGCCTTTTAGGCCAATTGAGCTAAAAACGATTTTATTTGGTTTTAAATCTTTCTAATTTTGTTTTTTATAATTATATTTACTCTTAATGAAATATTAAATTTTCTAACTAACAAGATAACAAAAAAGGACAGTAAAATAATGAATGTAAATCATCTGAACAATACAAAAATGCTATTGATGTCATATTCGAAAAATTTCACTTGCTAAAAAGTTTTTGAATCATAGAAGTAGCATTACCTGTCTCGGAGTCTACTCGTTGATCCTTGAGCAAGTGGATAACTATTTTTTTTTAAACCAAGCCCTGAAATGTTTTGAAAGATATCATAAAAAAGTTAACTATGAAACAACTTTTCCTAATATTAGTTTAATTTTTGCGATTTAACTGATTTCACAATTTTAAACAGGTTTGCAGATAAGATTCATAGCCTATGAGAAGATGCCAGTAACTAATGCCATAATAATTAAAGTGATAATGTTTGATGAAATTAAGAGACAAATATAGAAGCATTTATTTGACTAAGGTTTATTATGAAAAACCGAGATATAAAACAAAAATCAGGTTTACATTATACAGTTAATTTTTAAAACATACACTATTAGTTAAATTGAAAAGTAAAATGTGAAATTTTAAAATTAACATATTTGACGCCTTACCGTGTAAAAAAGCTCTACGACTGCAAATCAAAATAATTCATCAACAATTACATAAAAACAATATATATAGTCTGCAAACAGGAAGGTCAAAAGAGTATCAACAGTAATGTAAAATTAGAATGATTATATTTTTCTGACCTTATAACCTTAAACATGTTGAACGACGATCAAAATTGTTTTTTAACAGATAACTTTATAGTTAAAATATAAACATAAATTTTATGTTATGATGCGTGCTCTAGAAAATCATAAAAATTATTTGTGATGTACATTTAGAATATTTATAACGATATACAATTTCAATAATGTAAATATTTTACAGTTTGTAACAATATATACATTTAGGTCAATGTATCAAGGATGTTTCCTACACAACCACTGAGATTTTCAAAATGTTATTTAAGGGGTTGTTAAAAGGAAGAAAATAGTTTAAAATTTTGATAGAGAGAAAGCTTCTTTAAGGATATTCTCGTGTAAAAATTGACCTGCCTTGAAATTGTTCAGAAATATACGAAGAAAGAATGGAATATTTATATTACACTGTGGGTCCATGAAAAAAATGGAAAAATCCCAAGAGGTTTGAAATATTGCAACAACAGCAGCATAACCAGGTTAATTCCTTAAGGAAATCACATTTGCATATTTGTAATTATTCATAAAATAATCAGCATTTCAAAGCAAAAATTATGATTTGTTAGTAGCACTTTAAAGCTTCGGTTATACATTGTGTATATTGCCACCAGCTGAATTGAGTACTGAATATGTTAATGATGCAAGACAACTTTATCAATGAGCATTGAGATTTATGAACGTAACAATAATTTAAATGAAAAACTTTTATGACAACTTTTACAAGTTTATTTTGTTTTTGCAATATAAATATAAGAACGCAAAAGTATTATCTTTCGAATAAAAAACT
Source organism: Geukensia granosissima (assembly GCA_032357055.1). NCBI lineage: Eukaryota > Metazoa > Mollusca > Bivalvia > Mytilida > Mytilidae > Geukensia > Geukensia granosissima. The sequence continues at coordinate 2,256 of JAULBM010043335.1, read as the reverse complement.
TAAAATAAGTTTTAAATAAGAAAGTATGCACTTGGTTTTTTGTTTTGTTTTGGTTTATTGAAATACCTCTGAATATATATATCTGTTCTGTTGTCGTAGTAATAGCTGAAAAAGGTAGAAAAAGTGAAATTCGTACAAAAAATTGAACTCTTAAGAAATTGTTTTCTTAAATACCACTGATCATTGCAAATTATCGAGGGAAGTGGTTCGTTTTCGTCCATCTGTCAGCTTATTGTATTTTGGTGGCCTGTTAGCTTCATAATAGTAGATCTAAGGTTGATATTCACAACACCAATGAACTAAAATGGATAATACTCTCTGATGACATATATATTAATTAATATATCTGAGATTTACGAAGTAAAGTAACATAAAAATAATCAGATAATAGAATACTTGGAATATCTTGTGACGTGTGAATGATATAAAAAGCTTCGGTGTTCTTCAATTTTACACTATTTTTTTAGTTTCTGGTATTGGCATGGTTCATTGACATTTATTATAATATTGAGCTAATTGGCGTTCAATAACTCATAAAATGTTTATTTCATTTGGTCCATGAATCTACCTTTAAATTCATAAAATTAGATTGATCTTTCTTTTTGCCCTAGAGCGTTTGATGAAGCTAAATCGAGAAAAAACTTTACACGCAGTTTAATTTGGCATTTGAATATTTGTTGTAAACGTGTGTTGGATGTGGACTATGCCTGCCTGGCAATGTAGTTCACCTTCTTTCTTTTGAATGTTATAACGAAGTTGTTCTCTCGTGTCCTTTAAAAGCCTGAAAGAGTTCCTCTCTGCATGAGTCGTTTTTTTTGGTTACTAGAATGTATGTAGAAAAGATACAGTTTACACATTTCGAATTCTTTATTTGTAAAGTGTCCTTATTGTTGCTTTTATATTTGGCTAATTGGCGTTTATTACGACATGAACTGTATATAGAAATGGAAAAAGAAGCTCTACTGATGAAGATAATCCAAAAAACGTTTGAATATATGTTGTAAAGGTATGTAATATGCGGATTGTGTATTACTGGTATATATTTAAAAGAAATGATATTGACTATATGCTAGAAATACACGATCCCCATCTTACATTGTTTCTTTCTTTTAAAGATATACTTAATCTGTTACCGAAATCATTTTAAAACTAGGTCAAAGTAAGTGTCTGTATTTTGTTTTATATAATTGTTTAAAAGTCACAAAGAATTTTGCGAACCAAGTGGAATTTATAACTAACAGGTCCGAATTATAAACTTAGTGTATCGTATCTACACTTAGTTATAGCTTAAAACAAAGACAAAGACTAATCCCACACTTTCATATAAAAAGAGAGACGGCAGAGGTATTTACTTCGTTGATTTTCTACTACTGACACTCGCTTTGATAACCTGATTTTCTATAACATAATGAGAATATATGTTAGGCAAATGCTGAGTTGATGTTATTTTCATGTTTTCTTTTTTCTCCAAATACATCTTGTTTTATTGTCTTGCGTACGCTATTCTAACGTAACTTTTCATCATCTTTTTAATATAAATGTTTATCACGTTTCATATATCAAATAATAAAAACAACAATATTGTGATGATTTTGAGTTGAAATTAGAATCACTGTTTTGTCGTTAAGGTTGTGGTTATTGTTATGAAAAATAATTGTCTATTAAATGCCTAAGGTCAAACTATGGATGTTTGTAATTTGTGCGTCTTGAAAGTCTTCTTAATGGAAATTGTGACAAATCTCATTTTTTATTCTTTTACGATTATGCAATAATTAAATACAGCCCAGACGTGTTCATTTTTCAATTATTCGATTATATTTCGTTTTGTTAAGAAAATCGCTAAATATATATGTATGTTGTTGGAAACATGGCATTTGTTATATCAGAAACTACTAGGAATTCAGTTTCTTTAAATTATCATCTATAAATTAATAGTGTGTACCATACCATCAAAACACTTTATGAAACTAGTATAAAACATATAAATGACATACCAGTACTAAAAGAAACTAAAACACATGACATAATCATAAAGCAGGATATGATCATCCAGATCATTCAAAATGTTCCTATAGTTGTATGACTATTTTTCGTATTTACAATAACAAATGCACCAAAACGCTTTGTTTATAGTTGATTACTTGACAATCAGTGATTGTCAAGTATATTGGTTGGTTGCCATTTTTGTCACTTGAATGTTTGTGAAAACAGCAGTATGTTTAGTCTCAAAAATTATGACGCAGTTTCTTTCATATC
>JAULBM010043324.1:0-10737 GCA_032357055.1 Geukensia granosissima | reverse complement strand
TTCTGTCTGTTTTTTTTTTCTGGACAACACTTCCGGTGTTTGGTTTTAAAAAAAATTGTTGTCTTTACAAATTTAAGTTGAGATTTCCACTTAAATTAAGCACAAAACAGGACTTATTTTACAAAGAAACAATCTGACTGTTGAATATAGGTTGGCCTTTTCTATGGTATTAGATTACCATAAAATTTACCTAGTTTGGCTAAGGTTTTACTTACAAGTTACATCTCTGAGTCATATACTTAAACTATATTCTGAAAGAATAAGAAGTATAATAATATTAAAAAACACAGTTAGGATGAGAAGGGTTCAGGGAGTTTTCATCCTTAATCTGCTTCGCACCCGGATGGTTTTCTCCTTGTCCTAGTTTGCTCTTGGTGGTTTATCCCTGGTAATCCAAAATTCAACCTGACTTGGACATGAATGGTTTTGTCCTTATTCATATAGTTGATGTGATCCATCTAATTATTTTGCAAAAAACTTTTTGGGAAAATGCATTGACCTTTACAAAACCATAGTCACATGGTTATTTTATATGGGTGTATATGTCCGTGCATATTATTAAGAGAATATTTTCACTGAGCAATTAATTCAGCAAAATTGCAAAGGATCTTGAATAAGCTAAAAGTTAAATAAAAGGTAGATTTAAAAACAGCAAAATTTAGAATTTTCAAGTTGAAATAACCCATCTTGAAAAAGCCTCATAAAAATACAAAATATATGAGTGACATTTACCCAACTAAGTGAATTAGGACCTTTCTTGTCATGCTTGTGGTTACTATCAGAATTGTCTTCTGTCAGTTAACATTTTTCCTAGAGTGTTCTTGATGTACCTGGTACTATAGACTTAGGTTTTACTTTCTGGCAGTAGCGGTGTTAATTTTATATCTGATAGTGTAAATGCTAGGATGACTAAAGTAAGTGTGCATATAGCATGTATAGTTTGTGATATGAAATGATCGAACAACCACATGACATTGGTCCTTGATCTACTTTGCATGGTTCAGTGACTCAAACTACAGCATAAAGTTTTCATGCTTGGGTCAGTTTCTCAGTAACTATATATGATAGGTCAGCAATATTAGGTATGCTTATGCATTATTAGGAGTACATTTCAGTCTGCCAACTGTCTTTTGTCATTGGCCTCCTTTTCACGGCCATTTACTAGGATCAAGTTTTCATGCTTAGGAATATTTCTTATGTACTGTAAGTGAAAGGTCAATGATATTCGGTGTGCTAATTTATTATTAGGAGTACATGTCAGTCTGCCACATGTCTTTGTCCTTGACCTCAATTTCATGGTCCATTGACTAGGGTCAAATTTTTATGCTTTTGTATATTTCTCACTTATTATAAGTGATAGATCAACAATATATGGTGTGCTAATTGATTATTAGGAGTACATGTCAGTCTACCACATATCTCATGTCCGTGACCTAATTTTCATGGTCCATTGACTAAGGTCAAGTTTTTATGCTTAGGTTTGACTTCAGTAACTGTAAGTGGTAGGTCAACAGTATTGGGTGTGCTTATTGGTTGTTAGGAGTGTATGACAGTCTGCCATGTATCTTATGTCCATGACCTCATTTTTATGGTTCATCTACTTCAGTCATGTGTCTTAACTGGTCAACAATAACTCAACTTCTTTATCATGTTTTCAATTTTTGACTATTGGTTTGTTTTATTTAAATGTCCTGGTGGTATTACCTGCTGAATATTTAGATTAGAAAAATACTGTGTCCACATGTTTATAGTATTTTCCAAAAACTGATTTCTGGAAGTCCAGGTTTGGTTTAAAATTAAGATTTTGTAAGAGTTGTTCCCCTTTGTGGGTAGTGCATCCCATTGACGTAAGAATGGGCAAGGAGAAAAACCGGACTTTTTCCTGTACTTTATCTTAAAGCATTTGCTTTCTACAACTGGCAGAAGTAGTTAAGGTATTTCATTTTCATAAAAACTAAAAATGAAAGCTTTAACTATTTGTCCTCCACAGAAATTTATGCATGTTTTAGTGGTGATTTCTATTGAAACTTTATACCATACTTCCCAGAAGCTGAGAACCAGAATGGTAAATTTTAATTTTAGAAGGAACTACTGTCTTCTGGAATAGTTTTACGAAAGGGCTATAGTGTCAAAGCCACATATACAGACAAGACTTTTTTGTGTCCACACTTGTTAATTGTAATTTTGATCAATAATGTTGGAATGACTTGATAGGGTTGGTTTATCTTTGTTGATTTCAAGGTCGTTGTTCAAGATGGCATGGTTTTGGTGACTTTTTGTATCTTGATTTTTGATTTCTGTAACAACAGCTCTTTAAAGGGCCACAGTGTCAAACAATTCAGACTGGTTCCTCGTTGATGTGATTTTCATGGCCACTTCTTATCTAAACACACTGCAGCAGGGATGGTTGTCACTGCATCTAGGGGATTTTTAAAAAGTTGGTCATTATTTCATCACACTACATTGAACTTTGGTTGAAGATCCTGCTCAGCAGCATGTGTTGCTGGTTTGATGACAGCTACAGATACACGACTGAATATTGAAGAAGAAACAAGTGCCTGCCACAGCAGTATAGTAGCATATCTTACGACAGGCAAATTTATCATGAATAGTAATGAGCTACAGAAAATGACATTGAGTATATTACCTATATTTGTGTTATATAAATTTTTTTTTCATTTCAGATATTTATAGAAGATGTATATATATCAGCCATGTCAGTGTCTTATAAATTTGATGATGTAGAAAATCAATAACACAAATTATTACTGTTAATATACATAAATTTATTTTATAAATGTTCATGGTGTCATCTGGATCCAGCTAATAATTATGCAGGTTATTTGGTGATTTGTTAAACATCTGTTCTGATTCAATAAAATAATGAGAAAAAGACTATTGAATACAAATGATGAAGAGGAAAATGAAAATGATTCATCTGGTATAACAAATCGTGCGAGAAGAGCCATGAAAGTAATACAATTCAATCCCAAGGCAAAAGTAGCAGCAGTTGTCATACTTGTGTTAGCTGGTATTATATATTTGATGTATTTGCCAAGATTCTCATCAGAGACAGTGGAATTTGACACTTTGAGTGAAAAAGCATATGAAAGTAGTGGAAGCTTGAAGTTTAAGAACAGACAGTTTTTGCTAGATGGTCAACCTTTTCGATTTTTCAGTGGTGCCGTTCATTATTTTCGAATACCTAAGGACTACTGGGATGATATTTTAAACAAAGCTAAGGCAGCTGGTCTTAATACAATAGATGTGTAAGTCTAAGATTTAATCATTGTAATACTATAATTGCCGAAACTTTATACATGATATATTATAATGTATCTTGACAGGTTATTCAGTATTAAGTAAATAAGTAAATGAAGTAATATACTTGTGGTTCAGTTTGATTTTTATAACCTTGGTTATTCTAATGGTTAAAAATCCTATTTCACACACAGTTCATTACAATGTAAAGAATGGAAAAGGTTATAAGAAAAAACAAGTGACTTCATAGAATAAATTAATATGCTCTTTTCCAGAAATTTTAGATTTTGTTAAATTTTATTTAACAGTATGTTGATTATTTCATATAGTCATTGTTGATTTTATGTTATACAAATACAACCAACCAATTATTCGTCTATCAATAAAAAAAATTAAAAACAATGTTCTACATAAGATTTAAATGCTAGATGATGTATTATCACAAATTTAATAGTAATAAGTTATTTTCTGCATGTCTGATATTGTACAAATTTCACTAATATGATTATTGTACCTTCAGGGCTGATACCAGGGTTGATATAGATTTAACATTGTAAATTCAGATCCTTCATGGGCTGATATGGGTTTTATGTTTTAAATCCATATTGGCCCTCATGTGCTGTCAGAAAGCATTATGATGTCACATTTATTGTAGCTTTTATCTGTGCTGCCAGGCTATGATTAATATGAGCAGTTTCTACTTCTAAAATGTATTTAATTTTTAAATATATGCAATATAGAATTGCCCTGTTAGAAGTCGCAGAAAAAAATAAATTTCGTGGACAAAATATGTGATAAATAGATCATTACAAATCCCTTATTTCCATATCAACTCTGGTATCATCTCTTGGACTAATTACATGTATGGGTATACTACAGATATGTTCCATGGAATATACATGAAGACAGACCAGGTATTTACTACTTTGCTGGAAATCTGGATATTGAGTGAGTTCCAAGTAGGGGAAATTATGGTTGAGGTGTATGAGAATTGGATAACTTAAATATTTCACTTTCAACTAAGAAAAAAAATATCCTTCACTTTTTTAAAATTTGTGCAAGAAACATGATTAAAAACTAAAACCCTGAAACAGAAGTAAATGTACACATGGAAATAAATACAAGTACATGTATACTTCAGTTTAGAATGTAACTAAAAGATTTCAATTTTTACTTTTTACATTTGATGAAACAAACAGTGATCAATTTTTTCCAATATGTCAACTCAGGTATGCATAATGATAAATAACAGTCATTGTATATTTCTACTTTATTTGTGAATGTTTGCCATTTACTTAAAATACAGAAATAATTGCAATGTTTTTATTATTGTGAAAATTGTGACTGGGTTGGAATGGCAATAATTAAAACTTGCATTTCTTAATTTTATCATAGTTTTCCAACACAGATTTTAAGAAATCAAAATATTGAAACACTTATTATTGCCTAAAGTTAACAAATGACAATTATAAATGCATGCAATAATTTCCAAATTTTCAGTATGTGGATATTTAGAAGAAAATTACATTAGAGGTTAGTTTTGAGAGTATTTCAAATTTCAAACTCCTGGTTCTGTCCATTTTAAAGCATCAAAATCCCTTTACCCCTAATTTTTTTTCATTATCTAGCCAAAAATATCCTAAGGAGCTATTTGATTATTTATTATGAAATCAATATTTATATCTTCACATTTTTCTGGCAGTTATATCACAAAAATGAGCTTGAAAAACAACATTTTTTTGCTTATTTTGTTTCTGAATTGTCTGTGATATTGCTTTTTACAGTTTAATTATGTCTTTTAAGACTCTTTTTATTTGTAAATAAACCAAACCAACCATTTTACCACTGAATACCTTACTTTTGATTTAATTGTAGTAAATATTGTGTATGTTCCTGCAATGATATGGCTGATGTGGCCTTAAACACTAATCTACAATCAAACAATGTTACCCGAATCAAACCTCCAAACTATGACATAAGTATGTATAATAAGGCTGAGCAATGGAATTCGTCTTATCACATGCATGCATTTTTGCTTTTCAACAGCTGTTTTTTTTTATAGTAACCCTTTTTTTCTTTCAGATTATTTTTACGAAAGGTACATGCTTTAGGACTATATGTTATCTTGCGACCAGGACCTTACATATGTTCAGAATGGGATTTTGGAGGATTACCTGCGTATGTCTTATAAATATTTAAATATATTGATATTAAACATACCATATTTTCAAGTAGTAGTAATGTGAAAAGTACTATAGGTCACAAAATTAGAAGTGATATGTATCCTAGAAAAAATTATATATGTTAAAGTTTACAAAATTATCTTTCTAACATGTAAAAAATTCACTTGTAAAGGAGTACCCAACACCTTAGGAAAACAACGCTTTGATATGGATTAGATGACATATAAAGCTGATTGATTTCAAACTTAATGCATCATTTTGATTAAAAGTTTTGATGATGAAAATGCTATACTAGTATATCCACTGAAAGTAAAACAGTGAAATTTGTGGTTGAACCGCTTTGAAATTTATTTGTTTTCCCTCATTGGTCAAATTAAATAACTATAATAACAAAATATGAAAAAATTAAACCAATGAAATTTGTTTTAGAGATGGTGTTGGTTACCCTCTTAATTACATTTTGTTGGTTCTTTTTGTCTGAAACTTTTCTAAGAACACCATCTCAGCAACCTTTTCCAGTTGTTGGTAATTTATAAAAGATTTTTAGTGCAAAATGGTCAGTCAGATAATCATTGTAAAAAAATTGGTATATATTAGGAATCTCAATGTTGATGTGATTTTCCTTCTTATAACAAATTTGGTTATTTCTCTTAAAAGCAACTATTATTTTTAAAATGTCCCTGGACAACTTCTCTTGCAGATGGTTACTAAAGGATGCACAAATGAAAGTCCGATCTACTTACCAACCGTACCAGGATGCAGTAGACAGATGGTTCAGGACACTTATTCCTAAAATATCTGCATATCAGGTACCATTTTCAAAACATACATCATATCAGAAATCTTACTTTCCATATTATATGTGCAAAAAAATTGGTTTTTAGCATCAAGCGACAAACCATGTTAACTGAGCTTTTAAATTGATTTTAAGAAATTTTGTGTTTAATTGGTCATCTCTGATTCAATCACAGAACTACAAATTAACTTATATTTAATGCTTTGTGTAAGTGAAGCATAAACACAACATATCAGATTGAATATTAATTCATCTCTCCATGAGCTGAAATTTCAACCAAGTAGATAAGATTTTTTTGCATTTGATAAAACAGAAGGATTTTAGAAAAAATATACTTGAGTTATATATAGTTTGTGAACATTAGAATAAAGTTATATTTGAAGTATTTATGTCTTCAAAATTATAATATTCTCAAGGCATTTGCAAATTAGAAAACACCAGGAAGTGATATCAGTAGGTTTCATATTTAATTTCAGTATTCCAAAGGTGGACCAATCATAGCTGTTCAAGTAGAGAATGAGTTTGGTGCTTACAGTTCAGAACATGAACATTTAATGTTTATCAGACAGGTATAGTAAAAATGTAATGTCCAGTTTAATAATGTTTTGTCACAATTTAATGTCAAATTGCTGCACAAATTATCCTGAATAAACTTTAATATTTTGGTCAAAGTGAAGCATATCTTAGTGTCTTTAAAGTAACACACACCTAAAGAAACGTTTTAAATGTCAAACCTCAAAATATAATTAATTGGTCATAGATAAAAATTATTTAAAATAAGAGTTTGCACTAAAAAATCTTTTTTTCTGAGGCAAGCTGCAGCTCATAAGTAAAATTTGAACAATTTTGTATTAATAACCAAATATTGCCTTTTATTTATTTTAACTTTTTCATCTGTGTAAAGATGGTCTTTTTCCACCATTCATTATGCAATTCAGAGGGCTTCCAGTCAGTATCATGCTAATGCCAGCACAGATTTTCATAGGGTTTCTCATAAAATACAATAGGGATAAAAATATGTTTAAAAATATCATTTTGTTATTTTGCAGTTATAAATAAAACTTACAGGTATAACAAATATTCTTTATTGTACAATTCCACTTCAAAAAGAATTTCAAAAGCCAAACATTCAGTATTCAGTTGTGTTGAGTTATATCAAAAGAACACTAAAAAACGAATTGAAGAGAAAATATAAATTTTTGTTTGCAAACAGATGAAAAATTAACTTAAATTCTTACCGTTCATTTGTATTGTATGTTGACAGACCTTACAGAAATATGGTATCAAAGAAATGCTGTTAACATCTGATAATGAACATGGATCTGTGTTTTATAAACGTGAGTACTCTAGAAATTTTGGTTAATTTCACATAATTTGAAATTTCATATTTTCATATAAATTCAAATTTTAGAATTGTTGAAAACAAATCAGTATATATATTGAATGAATAGCTTGCTTGTTATAATAAAACATTCTTATGAAAAGTAAAGATATGGCAAAAATTTCAAGAAGACCATGTCAATCTTTCCAAGCAGTTATAAGATAAATGTAGAGGTTTCCACAAGGTTTAACCCCACTCCTTATGACTAGGCCTAAATTGGCAAGAATAAAAAACTTAAGTATAAGCAAAATGCTCAAATGTTGATAAGTATAGCAGTGAAAGTGAAGTAATAAAAAGATCACAAAGACAATCTAATGGCCACAAGCCATGACTTTGAACAGCAACATGCAACATAAATTCATTATATTGAGATTGATCATGCCCTTGTTAACATCAAAATACACTTACACTCAATTTCTAAAAAAATTCGAATAGTTAATATTATTTATTATGTTTAGTCACAAAAAAAATATAAAGAAAAACACATTGTACTTGATTCCAAAGATGTTCACATTTTCATCATTTGAAAAAATATTCCTTTTTTAAGTTTGTATTTTATGGAATGGTGAATAAATGCATGCACAAGATGAGCAATATAATTTTATAACAGAATCAAGCAGTTTTCAGTTGAAAATAATGGCTTGTATTGCACTCACTTTGATTATATGATAGTTGAAATTATTTTAGATGCACTTCCAGCCGCCAATTTCCAGGATTTCAACAGTGGGAAGAAAATCTTTGAGTACATCAAGTCACTAAGTCCTGATTTTCCGTTGGTTGTTATGGAGTATTGGAGTGGATGGTTTGACCATTGGGGAGAACCCCATGAAAGTCGGAAAACCAGTTGTATGTTCATGCAACCTTTTAACATTTGCTTTTTTGTCATAATCAAAGTTTTAGCATTTAAACCAGAATATATCTTGTTTAGGAGAAATATTGAAAAAAATAACCTTTTTTGAGACCATGTCTCTTACTTAAAAGTGAAAACAACTCTCTTTACTATAACAGTCAGGTTTGTTGCCATTCAATTATGGTTATATAATTGTCTTTGCTAGTTAGAGAATTTAAATTTAGCCCTGTCACAACAAGTATGATGCAAGGATCGAAGAGACTTCAACATAAATAAATACATGTCAATGGGAATCTACAGGCTGATAAAGATTTTAAATCACCCAACACAACCAATGAACAACAGAATTTGAACAAAATTAAATGTTAAAGTGAATATTATATTGTGAAGAAATATAGATTCTTCATCTGCTGACAGATGGTTACAGTATTTCTCCACTCAAGAGAGTTAAATTTTTAAAGTTAAAAGCTTGAACCTTGGCAAGAGCTTTAAAATTTGAAAATTTAACTGTCCAGAGTGGAGAAATATTCCATAACCAACTGGTAGCAGAAGGAGAATCTGTTTCTCCTTTGAATAACACCAACAAAATGTTTTTTTTTTTTCAATTCCTCCTTTCTTGGCCCCATTCTCTGTACATTTTTGGTATCCATAGTAACACCAAGGAATACATTGCAATTCAAGAAAAATACATGTAAGAAAAATTCAAAATTTTGTACAAACATTTCTTTCATGAGAAGGAGTTCACAGTTAAAAACTGAAATTTTTTGTAACACAGACAAAAATATAGAATGTTCCTCTTGCTAGAAATAATGCTTTTAATCAATCAATTGAATTGCACGGGAAATCTCACACAGAAGTTTAACCAACGATGGGTTAAAAATATTACTAAAATTTAACCAACCACTTTATCACACTAAGAATAGGAGAAAGTAAGTGTAATCTACTGTATCATTAAAGTTGACCATTTAAAAACATGCTTTTATTATTAAAATTGGATTTAATAATACTGCAAAAGTCAAGTCAATTAAACAAACAGAGCTTTCACTTTTTGTGCTTTTATTCAAGTACTTGTAAACAGAAAAAATATACTTTTTAAGGATTTTTTTTATATTTGTGAAATAACCTTAATTTGCAGCAATCAATTCTCTTTGATCTGTACTGACAAATAATACCTGTACAGATCTTAAGGCACAAATACAAAAAATATTTGGTTGTTGTGAATGATAACATCACGTTGTCTAGCATGTGCTTATATCTTCAAGAGTATTGTTTCATGAATAAAATAGATCTGACATCATTCATAAAACTGAACAATGTCTTGTTGCAATAGGTTAAAATGAAGTAGATCTTGTATTAAATTATGTAAAATGTGAAAATGTCAGCTCGAGAATATTTTTATAATTAGAATTATCGATAAAAAGAATATAGGACATTTGCTTCTTGTGCTGACTTTATTATGATAAAATATTCAGTTTGCCTTACATGCTCACTGAATATTTCCATGATAAAGTCAGTGCAAGATACAAAATGTAATATATTCTATATTGTTTTTTAGACATACTTCAAAATTGTGAGGAGATATTAAAGACTGGAGCATCTGTTAGTATCTACATGTTCCATGGTGGTACTAATTTTGGATTCATGGCTGGTGCCAACCACTTTGATAACACAGGATACCAGCCAGATGTTACAAGTTATGGTAAGATATGATTATAATGAGTTATTATTACAGCAGGATTGCATTGAATTTCCTTGTGTGTTCTGTAAAGCAAGGAGTAGGTACATTAAGCCCCATATTTGGCCTAAATTATAGATTTTGTGTCACAATAATAAGTTGTTGTGAAAATGCTATTTCTCTAATTTTTATGAAGTTTTCACACTTCCCAACCAGCATGAGAAAAAAAATCAATAATCAACATGTGGGTAAGTTGGTCTAAGAAGCTGATTGGCAGATTTTCAGACCCCGAATGCTTCGCTTCACGAATACAAAGACTTGTTACGATCTTATTTCTTACGCTGGAGGACTGGGCTTTCCAAAGACTCTGTCAATTAGGTATAGGAATTATTTTTTTTTGGCTAATACATATGAAAATTCCGTAAAAATAAGTGGCATGTTTGTTTGTTTTTACACAAGTTACATCCCTTGTAACAAGGTCATGATAAAAAATGGTGCAGGATCCCGCCTATGATAGTTTTTTTATGCCCCGCCTGCAAGGCTGGCCGGGCATTCTGTTCTTCGGTCTGTGGGTCCGTCCGTCCGTCCGTA
>JAULBM010043313.1:0-10737 GCA_032357055.1 Geukensia granosissima | reverse complement strand
CAAGCCAGATTACAGCCATTTTCAACGGCAGTGCAATTGAGAGGTATGTGGCCGATGGGTTGTCGCATAAGTGTAAGAACTGTTGTTCGCAGGCTGCATAGTTTTCGTTTGCGTGCACATAGACCAGTGAAACGCCCAGAATTAACTCGTAGACACCGCCTGGCACGCCTCCGGTAGTCTAGACTCCATCGTCACTGTAACCTACAGAGTTGGAAGCAAATTCATTGGTCCGATAAAAGCCGGTTCCTGTTGCAGCCTGAGGATGGTCGAATGCGTGTTTCGAGAGAACGGAATACAGCACTGAACAGCAACAACGTTCATAGAACTACTGCATATAGTGGCAGCGGCGTAACTGTGTTAGGTTGTTTTTCAAATGACTGTAAGCTTCTGTTACAGGTTTTTGACGGTACCCTGAACGGCCACAAATACCGAGATGACATCTTGGATAGCCATTTTTTGCCTCATTTTGAGAATCATGTACTTGCAGACAGACCAGTGTTCCAAGATGACAACGCTCGGCCACATCGAGCCCGGATTCCATGGTCATCTATGTCACCGGACATGAACTTGATCGAACATGTATTGGACTTTATCGGTCGTAAAAATCAATCAGAGACAACCGAAATGTCAAAACCTGAATGAATAAAGGGTCGCTCTTATCGCCGAATGGTACATATTTTCCACAGTATAGTGTTCGGCGTTTGGTCAGGGGAATGAGGAGGCGTATTGAACATTTATACCGGAGGCCAGATACTAACGATCTTAACGTTAAATGACAGTTTGTGTACATATTAAATAAAGAAATAAAGGTTTACCAGCAAATTAAACGTCTAAATCATTTTTGTCTGTCCAAAGTGATGCTTAACTTTTGGCGGACTGTACATCTATAATATTGGTGTTTTAAATTACAACACATGAATTTCTAACCACGTTTCAATATGCATCAAAAAGTTGTAATTACAAACTCACAAATAATGTAAAACATTACATGCAAAGATGAGGGGATTTTAGATAATACTACAAAAACACGACGGGCCTTTGTACAGCTTTACTTACGTTATGGACTCCGGTTTTTTATTGAAGGACGCAATGGAACCTGTGGAAATTTCAACTGGCATTTGGGAAAGGTTGACTCATGACAATTATCCCCATCTCCCATTTTATATTGTTTTGAACCATCAAAAAGTTTTCGTACAATACGATTTTTCCTATGTTTTTAAAATGTGACCACATTTTTGTCAAATCATTAAAGACCTTTGGAAAACATGTTTGGAAATCGATTAAAATTAATCCTTTTAGAAATTTGGTGACAGTTTTATCGGTAGTTTTGGTTTTTTTTTTTTTTGTCTCCCGCGCAACAAATGCGGAGATATGGTAATACCAGGCATTCGTGCGTCCGTGCGTCCGTGCGTCCGTCCATCCTTATTTCTCATCCGATTTGGATAATATTTACAAATATACCTTTACTTAAAGATATCTCCAGGCAGTTCGAAGATGAGTCCTGTTTGATTATTTGTGTAGGAGTTATGCCCTTTAATCAATTTAGAAAAAATTGACAAAATATTCTTGTAAGCGCTCTAGCAAATTTATTTCTCAGGAGTTCGAAGATGAGTATGGTCGAATATTTATATTCTATGTCAAGCTTTACTGGAGTGCGAATTTCTGGCTTACATGTAATTAAATTTTATGTGCGTTTCCGCTTTCGGATTTATTTTAAATCAAAAGAAAAAAGTCTCCCAGGGTGAACGGCTCATGCTTTACACTACATTTGCACTATGTAAAAGTGTTTTACATACTATTATCTGCCCCTGAAATTTTATCCGGGGATTTAACGTTGAGGGTGGGCAATCTTTGTTTTTGGCGGGAGCGCTGAAGTTTGTCCTAGATAAAGTAATTTGAAAAATTGCGATCATTTTTTTCATTCTGACCCCTCTTGCGATACATATCAGAAGAATTACTTTTAAAAAATCATTTCAGTCGCACTTGCAGGTTAATTAATCCTTGTTTAATAACTTAACTATTACAATATTGACAATGCATACTCCAGGTCTCGCACTAGTGCGTGAAATTGGCCACTTCCGGCAAACAAATGGCTAATTTTATAATGTAAAGTCCTTCTAGAGAATTAAAAACTCAGAGCGGCTTAAAATACATCGCGCTTTCTTAAAAGTATTACTGTATGATCCATAGCTGTGCAAATTTATTCAATGGTTTCTTCAAATCTGTGCAAATTGCATTGTCTATAGGATTTGCATGGAGAAGAGAGATAACTCACTTTGGCGGGTTTTCTTAAATTATGTAGTAATAGCACCTTTCAGATCACAAGTTCAAATTTTTGGTTGTTTTATGATCAGATAAATATAATTCAGTCTAACACAATATAAATGGTAATACAAGCATTATTTAGGAAATTTGATTTTTAATTTATAATGGAAATTTTCCCATTAAAACCACTTTTCTTACAAATAGTAAAGAAATCTCTTAGTGAATAAGAAAATATTTTGCGCTAAAAATGACGACATACCTAGATACCTAGATAAATTTTCAGTAAAAAGTATGCCATCTACATCCCATTTTAAAATCTTCAACATTGTATAAAGGCGATTTCCAAAGTGAGCTGCGCTGACAGAAGCTTTAATTCAATGATACTTCCAGGGAGGTCTAAAATTAGTCCTGGTAGCATATTTTTGTAAGCCCCTGAATCACTTAGAAACTTGACAAAATACCCTTGTAAGCGCTCTGGCAAATTTATTTCTCATCCCATTTGTTAATATTTACACAGTAGCTTTAACTCAATTACCTAAAGGGAGTTCAAAATGAGTCCTGGTCGAATATTTTTGTATGAGTTATGCCCCTGTGAATCACTTTGAAAATTGACAAAATGTCGTTATTAAGGCTCTAACAAATTTATTTCGTTTACGATTTGGAAAATATTTATACAGTTGCTGCTTACACTCAATGATACCTCAAGGGAGTTCAAAGATGAATCCATATTAGTGTAATGCCCTAATCACCTAGAAAATTAAAACAAATTTCTTGTAAGGGCTTATGTCTTATGTCTAAGTTTTGTAAGCTTTGCTGTGTTTTCACTTAAATTTTTAATTTTTTTATGCCATCCAAAAACTGTTTTTACAATGCCGTATCGACGGGAGACTTCGGAACGCTGTTCCATTTGATTCTTTTAATATTACATAAATATAAAAATAGGAGATATGGCATGATTGTCCATGAGACAGCCACCAACCAAATGACAGTAGAATTTTAACTTCTACAGCTCCCATTACGGCCTTCAACAATGAACCAGAGTCCATATCACAACGGAAGCATAAAAGAGCCAGAAACAAAATGTGAAATATACATAACACACGACAACAGACCTAATCTAAAGGAAAAATGGTGAACATATAACAATAATTGACTAATTTAACAACGACAACCACTGGACTACAGGTTCCTGGCTTGGGACAGGCACATTAGTATGGGGCGGGGTTAAACCGGTTTGTGAGTTCTAATCCCTCCCTTTAACCTGGGATTATAAAACTAGTAACACTTGTTTTTTTACTCTGTAAGGCTTCAATCTTTATCTTTGCTTTACGTTAACATCTATGCTGTTGTGGTTTTCATATAATTCGTGAATATTTTGTAAGCATAGCATTACTAAAAATTTCTAGTTTGTAAGACTCTTTCTTCTTCATGTTCTGATGCAGAGGCAACACTTATGTTAGTTTGTACTCCTGTTTTCTCAGTTGTTTTGGGTTATGGTGTTTGTGCTTATTAATTGTCTTGTTTCTTTAACCGGATTCCCAACCTCTTCATCTCGATCAACGCTGACGAGTTGTCAATCAACAAAAACACCGTATAGACCATCAATTTTTAATTGGCATTTTGTGATACATTGACTGAATATTTTCAACTATTCTCTTAATCTTGATAGAGCTAAAATATAAGGCTTTAATATAAATTAGAATACTGACCACTGACAGACTTATATAGATCAATTTGTCTGGTCCCTCTTTATATATCTAGATTTGCGTGGCGTAATTACAAAGAGAACGATTTTTAACTTGACAGGGTCAGATTAGCAATTTGTTTTCTGTTCGATTTGATAAACAAGCTTCAAATGTATGTCACAAACAGGAAGTAATACTATTAAAATGCAATTATAAATCTAACTGAACATTTATCCATTTTCCTGTATATGGACAACAGAAAACAATAAGGCTTCACTATCGTTTAAATATAAATTTGAACTTCGTGAAAACGAGAAGTCTTGAATTAATCTGAAACAGCATTTGTTTTCTTGTGACTGTCATTTGTTGGATGGCTATCTCATGGAAAATCATGCCACATCTCCTATATTTTTATTAAACTATTATTTTCATTGATTGTCACATAAATTTGGCAACATTAAGGTAAAACAAATCGGCTTGCAATTACCTACGAACTCAATATTTTTAGATTCCAACTGAAACATGTTTCATCATGAATTAGAAAAATTTTAAATTATCTTTTAAAATTGTATTTTTATTCCAGATTTGAAAACCTAAAGAAATGAATATATTTTTTTAAATAAAACTATATTTTAGTTGGGAATGGTTATGAATAGATATACAAGAAATGAAATTTACAGCGTTTTATTACATTTATACAGTTTCCAGTGACTGTACACTGATAATTGGCTTTCCCAATTGTTTAATGTGCTTCAACAACAGATGACTTTTGTAATATTGAGTCTCCCTATTTCATTTAGATTAGTATCAAATATTGTCGCTAAAATCAAAACAAAAAAGTTCATCAACAAAGTTTAGTTTTTTCTGGTTTGTTACAATGCTTTTTAGACACTACACAGTTTTTATCAAAAACTTTCTTTGTCTCTTATGCTAAAGTTTTGATTTAAGCAATGAGAAATGACATCTACCAGCAAATAATTGCAGAAAGGAAACCATATATCACAGGGAACTAAAGATATTAATAAATATGAAATATATAGAAAGAACATTTAGATATAATGTAAGCAAATATTTTGACCATTTAAGGTACATAACCTTTAAGGCCTTTATTTAAAATACATCGAATTTCACTGTTCCGTAGATTTATTCAATTACAAAATGTGATGTTTATTTAAATTTAGCGATTGGTATTCCACCCTTGTTAAATCCATCGTGGAAACCTTTTAAATAAATTAGAAAAAAAATTGGCAACCGAAAATCGTTTCGTTAGAGGAAAATCTTTGGAATTAGATGCAGCTTATTGAGTTACTTATCAACATTTTCAGTTTGTTGTATTTAACAAATTTATCAATATTCCAGGCTGTTGTTGTCATTAATAAACTTATTATTCCAGTCTGTTGTTGTCATTAACGTACATACCTACATTCCAACTGTTATTGACAGTAACATACATATCAACATTCCAGGTTTTTATTGTCATTAACGTACTTATCAACATTTCGTGTTGTGTTTCATTTAGGTATTCCTTAGTGTTTTCATTTACAAACTTATCAACAATTCGTGTTTTGTACGTTGGCCTCAAGCTATTTGTCACCATTTCATGTTTTGTTGTCATTAATGTACTTTTCAAAGCTACATAGTTTTCCTTACAATTAACAATTAACAAACATTGCAGGATCTGTTTAATTCGCAATAAAAAACCTCTTTCCAAGTAACCGACACTTATTTTATCAGCAGTAAATAACGGACTGCAGAGTTACTGTTAACAAGCCTTTCTAAAGGTGGTAAGATTTTACTATTATAACTCACAGATAAATCAAAATCTTTGGCTAAAGATGGCAAACACAGGTACAAATATTTCGTTTTAAGGAAGGATAACTTATTTTGTTTTCAATTACTAAGATTCTATTAAAAAGAAGATGACAGTTTCATAAAGTTGGATTTCCAGACTGATAATATAATTTTAATGTTCTGCGGTCGTGTCTGTCAACAGACTATCGGTATTCCAGTAGGATCAAACCGTGCATCATTTCTTGTCAATTTGTTCATTTATTCGTATGAAGCTAACTAACTTCATACAGAACCCTTTACGACAAAAAAGATCAATATTTTGGTTTCACGTTCCGCTATATGGATTATGTTCTTTCACTGAATAATTCCAAGTTTTGTGACTATGTTGACCCCATCCATCCCATTGAACTTGAAATCAAGGATACTACAGAACCAGAAAAATATACTGCACATCTAGACTGACATATAGACAGGTTAAGAGCAAAATTTTCCCAGTTTGATGATCATATGTAGCAACATTCCAGCAGCACCTGCGTATATGCGGAGTTGCGGAGTGTTAATTTCTCAACGGATACGCTACTCCAGGGCTTGTGCTTTCTATAAGGATTTTATTGATAGAAGGTTGCTGCTGGCAAGAAAGCTTTTAAACAAAGTATTTCTCATAGATAGATAAAAGTCATCACTTTGAAAATTCTTCGCAATTATGATTTGGTTAAATGTTGCTAAATATCCATTTTGCAAATAGCGATGGATATCAGCCCACTATCTTGAATATAATCCGATGCTTTACCAGTTGTGACTAAAAACGATATATGGCGGGTAACACTTATATACCTAACTCACCCTAGTTTTTGTTGGGTTCATATTACTCCAGCTTATATTGTGTGAAGTATGTTTGTATTTCATTTAATAAGATTAGCCTTGGTCTTGTCTCTCTTCTGACTTAACGCTTTACGTCTTTTTGGCATCTTCACATTCGTGTGTGCGTGTGGTTTTTTGGACATTAATGTATTTATTTACATTTCGTATCAGCATTTTGTTATTGGACGTGTCGGTACACTTAGAATGATTTAGTATGTAGTACAAGAGTGATTTTTTATACCTGTTGAATGCCTTTTTGGAACCTCTAACTCTTGCAGATGTTCGGCTGTTTGAAATCCTTTAGTCCCCTTGTGACGTATCACATATATCTTCTTTTTATTTGATGATCACGTATAACATTTGTTCTTAAAAGTTTCAGATGTAACATACATTCTTCTTTTTTACTTTTGTTCAAGCAACACAAATTACGTTTAAAATATTGCTTGAATTACTAAGTCGCCACTATAAATTTTTTGGTCATCTAATACTAAATGTGTCATCGCTTTTTGCAGACCTGATACCTCAAATCAGAATCCATGGTTTGAACGAATATATGTAGATACAAAAGTCTTTTTGATGCGTGCCAAGATATAGACAGGAGATGGCTTCAATTTCGGAATACAAAGCCCTGGTTTGTATAAATTGATTAATTGTTGATTGTTGTTGGTTAACCCCTAGCGGAACATATTTTATACATATTCAGGACGAGAATCAGTTCAACAATGGTAAAATAACCGAGTTTCGCGGTTTGGAGAAGATACAAACGGCAACGTCTCTTGACTGCCGCAAGAAGTGAAGATGATTAATGGGGTGTCAACAAAACTTTAGCATTGTTCCTATTACAGACCTTGTCTTATTCGAATTACAAATCAACTAAAGGGAACTTTATCGTGCAGGGAGTCTCGCATTCTCCAAAAATTGTCACCCACCAACTACAAACTCATTTTGTCCAAGTTAGTTTCTTTAGCTAGTGTTTTACCTTTTTCATTCAGTTGTATCGTCCTTTGTATTGAATTTGCTATACATTTTCTTATGGAATAACCACAATGGTTTTGGTTTGTGTTTGTTCTTCTTATTTTTATGCGTCGTAAAGATGTGTTTACTAAATTTAAACCATAAACATTACTCTACTTGAAAACTGCCTCAAATTATTTTACATATGACATTTTGCGAACATGACAATTTACGACAAAATTATATCAGGAAAGTAAAAACGCTAATGACAAAAAAGTTTTTCTCTTGTAAAATGGAATTAATTGATTGGAACCTGTTGTGTTTTCGGTAATAAGATAATTTGTGTTCAAATTGCACCTGCCATTAATGGATGTGTATTTCCCGCCATTTGGGAACTTTTATTTTCGTATTAAAGACCATGTATTCAATTAGTAAGTATAAAACATGAAACATATAGCATAAATATTGATTTATTGATAAAGTTCAGCAAGGCACTCGCAATTAATTAAGGTCCATATATCGAGTGTCGGATACAATTTATTGGATGTAACAAACAAAAAAGGTAGTGTATATAAAATGTATATTAAACAAATTTAAAAAGTTTTGCTTCATTACCTTAAATTCTATTTTCGGTTACCTATATCTTATATTTAAAATTTTGCAGTTTCAAAACTTGACACTATTTTTCCGAATTTACAACTTAAAAGTTGGCTTAAGATATTGTTAAATAAGTGTTTATTTGTGAATCAACTAAAAACCCTTGGTGAAAAAATATGTCGAAAGAACTGCTTATTCTGAAGGTGATGTTCTTAAAAGCCCGATATTTGATTGATGATTACTTTTATAGAATAAAGTGGACGAGTTTTGCATTAGAGCCTTGGAATTTCAATGGGCACAAAGTGTGCGCCCCTTACTGGTCGTCTTGTTTTTTAACTTGTATGAAGAAATGGCGCGGAATTCATCTAGTGGCTAGAGGAAGTTACAATGTACCTATGTCGTTTATTTTTACCTTTCACTATACTGAAGATGGTTTATTATTTAATAATCTTAGATTCAGTAATAATGAAAACGAAAATTAATATATCCAACCGAACTGGATATACTAACTGCAAACACCCATATATCTGCTTCATACTTCGATATATCCCTGGCAATAGATAAAAAAGCATAATTTTTTTAACATTGCATCAAATGGAATGATGTCAAATTATTTATTGTAATATTTCCATATACATGTGGGACATCCGCTTGTCCAATAGAACGGTTTATGAGTCGCAGCTGATCTGCTTCTCTCGTACCGGCTCCAAGTATCATTCCTTTTAAACTAAGTGGCTGTTGATGTGTAAATATCTGCTTAAAGGATACGTTCAACCAAGGTTTAAGTCCTCCCTTTTTTGATTTAATGGTCGCTATCACGAATTGGTTAACCCCATTGTGTCTCACTTGAGTACGTCATTAAATGTAACTTAAAGAAAAGTTGCCTAAAGATTTTTTTAATTTCTATTTTCGATTTGCCATTTGTTTATTTTGAATTTGCGTTATCATAGTTGACTTAAATATCGCCCCTCTTCAAAAATTGACTTGAATGAGTGTCGTCAAGTCATTTATGACGCCCTTTCGTCTTATGTCAAGAAATGGTATAAGAGAGAAAGTGCCGATAAAAAATCGCTTGATACTTTTCTCTGTATATGCAAATCCATTATAAATATCCGGATTGCACACCTCAAAAACTATTTGAAAATACAAAGTATCTACAATTTCAAGAATTAAAGCTAAACTTAAAAAACTCGGAACTAGGTTCGTTTTTGTACCGGATGATAAAGCCGCTAACAATGTGGTCGTGGTGTGTCGTATATACTACATGGAGGTACTAAAGAAAGAAATATTTAATTCCTCTACTTTCCAAGCCATGTACTCGACAGAGAGTAAATTTGTTGACAGACACATTTCTTCCACAGATAAGATTAAGGCCCCTGTTGAACATTTTAAAGTCCTTACCATTTATTGGTTACCTAAACTACATAGAAAACCCTTCAAGTTCCGTTTTATCTCAGCGTCCAGTAAGTGTACTACCACTAAACTTTCTATTCTTTTGACTAGTGCTCTATCTAAATTGAAAGAAATTATCATGAATTATTGTAATAAAGCTTACGAACATAATGTTATAAGATAGAAAAAAGGAGGGATATGGTGTAAATATTCATGACACAAAAATCTCATGTACAAGTAACTTCCAAGCAAAGGAACAGCGCTTTGATTGCTGTTCTTCATCTCAAAGTCACAGTGAGGCCTTACATAAACATTTTTTTTAGTATAAAAAGTTTGCTGGAAGTTTTGGATAAATTACAGGCTTTCGGAAAACCTTTTGAAACTGTTGACAGTTATGATTTCTCTACTCTTTATACTACACTTCCACATAATCTAATTAAACAGAAATTATAATATTTGATTGAATGGTGTTTCGATAAAACAAACAAAAATACATTTGCTGTAATAGAGAAAGGTAATTTTTCTTTGACGTAAAAGACAAATATAAAAGAAATACTTACTGGACCTGTGAGGAAATGATTGGTGCTGTTTATTTTTTTTATAGAGAACATTTTTATCTGTTTTGGCAATAAAATTTATAGACAGGCCCTAGGAATTCCAATGGGAACAAATTGTGCTCCTTTAATAGGAGATTTGTTTCTTGACTGCTATGAATATCAGTTTATGGCCAAACTTCATAAGGATCTTGATAGACAAATTTAACAATACCTACCGTTACCTTTTCCGTTAATAATTCAGATTTCCAGAAATACACTTCCGAGATTAAAAATTTACGGTCGTATTATGTTATGGAGTTGTTGTTGTCGTTATGGTGTCGGCGTCGGCGTCTTCTGTCTGTGGACACAAAGGTTTCCGCAAATTATCTTTTGATGGGATGAACCAATTCTTTTGATATTTTGATAACATTGATTCCTAGTATGAGATATGGTGTGGGATTGATTTTGGGGGTTCCAGCTACCCCCTTTTTTATGAGGGACGAAAAAAGGCTTTTTCATATTTTTTCAGTAATTTTTTTAATTAACATCCAATTTTGATGAGTTTTTTCCATTGTGTTTCTTGTAAAAAAATCTATCAAATGGACTCCTCCCGCCATGCTCTATCTCTTACCGTTTTTGAGTTACAAGGGGGTGAA
>JAULBM010043302.1:0-10737 GCA_032357055.1 Geukensia granosissima | reverse complement strand
ATAAGTTTTTAGTGGGACTGACAAATTTTTTCTTCTATCAGTCCTGATGTCTGACAGAGAAAAAAAAATTCAAGAACTCTGGAGAAGCATCTTGGGACTCATCATTTTAGAAAATGATGAGTCCAGCCAAAATTTCATGAATCCAGGACTCATGGACTCGTCCTAATGAGAACCCTGTGACATATTCACTAATTTGCATATCATTAAGTGTCAAATTGGTTGGACAATAAACAACTAAATTAACAATTAAAAATTTCATGATAAAAATCCTAATTTTCACAACTTATAACTTTTTTATTTTACATCCAATTTTGGTTCTGTAAAGTGTACATGACCATGATGAAAGAATTCATATTTTACATGTGAATTTATAACTGTTTTACTTGAAGAATAAATTAAAACAATATTTAAATGTAAACTTCTTTTTTCATAAGAAAATGTCTTAAAAATATTACGCTCATACAGTCTAATTACTGAATATTGATTTAAATTTTTGATGGATAAAATAAGTTAAATCTGCAATTTGAGGATACAATGATTTAAAGTCTCCTACCCCATACCACTCAATGGATTTTTTGCCAACCAAAACAAAATCACAGGTAAGTGATGACATCAAGCAGAACCTCCCTATTTCAACACGTTTCAAACTTCTTAATTTGTAATTTATGAGAAATCCACTTTCATGACTTTTCCCTATGGAGCTGAATATTTGTTATGATATCCGATTTTTGTTTCTTCAAATTTTGAAAGAACAGTTTTAAAGTTAAATTGACGAAGGTGCATGTAAAATTCAGATCACTTTGGAACCAAAATTTCTTGTGTCATCATGCTGTAATGTTAATTGCTGCTTTGCTATCTGAAATGCAATCTACAAAATGAAATACAGTGTTATTATTATGACTGTTAACACACACAATATATGTTAACACATGTTAAGCGCAGAAAGTATGAATCGGAAGACATAATGCACCTGAATGTCTTTGCTATTACCTGACAAAGTAATTAGATAAGTAAGTCCTGTATCATTATTATATCTCGAAAACGACATTTTGCAGGGTGGTACAAATGGAACGAACTGACCAATTAATCCTGGGCCTTCTGGCACGATTGAAAATTATTGCGCAAATGTCATAAATTAAAATGCACAAACATCCTGATTTGAAGTTTAGGAAGTACTTGACAGTTGACTGGTTGAATAGTTGACAGTTGGATTTGTTGATTGGTTGACATGTCAACTGGTCGAAAGGTTGACTTATGGACAGTTCGACTAGTTGACATGTCAACAGGCAGACTGGTTGAGTGGTCGACAGGTTGACTGGTTGACCAGTGTGCGTCATTGGTACATGTGCACATGTATTTAGTCATAATGGTATGGTTTTCTAGTGTCAATCAAGACCAAAGGAGCCGAATGATCAGTCCAATTTAGATACTATGATTACCATGATTTTGATATCATCATTTTGTGGGATATGGGGAACTTTTTGGGGAACATCAGATTTTGATGGGATTTTTTTCATTTGATTCATCTCATTGACAGCTTTCAGTAGTCAACAGATTTTCTCTGTCTCTTACCGATCTTGAGCTGAAAGGAGTAAAAGTGGGAGAAAATTCTATTTCGTATAATCATCTGATTCTGATGGGTTTATCCAAATCATTTCTTACGAAAAATGAACAAAATTAACAATAATTTTGAGGATAATGTGGGTCAAAATGATCATTTATCCAGCCATATTACTGTATCCTGCACTTTACTGTGTTCAGCACATTGTTGTGTCAGGTCTTTGTAGGAATGGGATTATTATCCTCAAAGGACTGTAGCAAACATTTCTTAATGTAGGTCTTGCATCAATATTATACCATATTTTTCTATTTAAAAGATAAGAAACTCCGGGTTCAACACTCATGGTCGTCCAATGCCTTCATAATTTAACAGAGGACTACCAACAATTTTTTTTTTAAGTAGTCCTTTGGACTGTACACTTGGTACATACTGTACTAGGCCAGGGAGTTTATAATACTTACATTTACATTATTTTCTGATAACAGGGTTAGGTAATGTTAAGGTACCAGTTGTGTTTAAGCTTTTAGCTACATGTAATGGCAAGTCTTATGTTTTCAGATGACAGGTTTAGAGAATGGCTAAGTACCAGTCATGTTAAAGTCTGTAGCTAATGTCCTGTCTTATATTTTTAGATAACTGGTTAAGAGAATGTCAAGGTACCAGTTATGTTGATGTCTCATTAGCTAATGACCTGCCTTATATTTTCAGATAACAGGTTTAGAGCATGTCAAGGTACCAGTTATGTTGAAGCGTCATTATCTTATGACCTGTCTTGAATTTTCAGATAACATGTTGATGTCTCATTAGCTAATGACCTGTCTTGTATTTTCAGATAACAGGTTGATGTCTCATTAGCTTATGACCTGTCTTGTATTTTCAGATAACAGGTTTAGAGCATGTCAAGGTAACAGTTATGTTGATGTCTCATTAGCTAATGACCTGCCTTATATTTTCAGATAACATGTTGATGTCTCATTAGCTAATGACCTGTCTTGAATTTTCAGATAACATGTTTAGAGCATGTCAAGGTACCAGTAATGTTTAAGCCTCATTAGCTTATGACCTGTCTTGTATTTTCAGATAACAGGTTGATGTCTCATTAGCTAATGACCTGTCTTGTATTTTCAGATAACAGGTTTAGAGCATGTCAAGATAACAGTTATGTTGATGTCTCATTAGCTAATGACCTGTCTTGTATTTTCAGATAACAGGTTTAGAGCATGTCAAGGTACCAGTCATGCTGATGCCTGATGACTTTAAAGCCTTCAGTAAAGTGAAAGTAGATAATCATATGTTCAATAAGTAAGTCTTTAAAATAAAATGAAATAGGATGGTGATATATGATTCAGAATTTTTCAGAAATCGAGGTTTTCATGGGGATAAATCCATATAAACTCAACTATCCCTACTTCCTAGCTAATCAAATCAGTGTAGCATATAAAGTTTTCAACTTGCCAAGGGAAAGGATACTATGTACCTAAGTACATAACTTTCCCTGACCTAAGGTTGCCCTGGGTAACAACATAGGAATCCTAGAACACTACAGTTTAAATCATAAGTCAAAGATACCAAAATTGTTTTAAATTTGTGTATAATGATATCAGACATAACATTTTTCCAATGGTAAGAAACTTTTTCCACAACTGACTGTAAAACTTTGTTGGTGTTTTTATATCCCCACAAACAAAGGGGGGGGGGGGGAAATATTGGAATCACCCTGTCTGTTCGTCTTTTTGTCCACATATATTGTAAATGCATCTCCTCCTAAACCATCCAAAGAATTTCAATGAAACTTTACATAAACCTCGGACACAATCTGTGTAAGAAATTCATTGCTTTCTATCTTTAGAACTATGTAACGTCATTAACACACACATAGAATTAATTACTCGGATATTGTGGGATGCAAAATATCAACAAGAAAAGTCAGCAGAGGATTTGTCAATTGTAAAATTTAGATGCGTGTGAGAAAAAATATGTGATAAACGTTATAAAAATAGGAGATGTGGAATTATTGTCCATTAGATAGCTATTCACCAAGTGACAGTAGAATTTTAACTTGATCCCCGATACAAGCAATGACAAGGATGTATATACTTTGTGAAAAAAGAACAAAAACAAAAAACATAGTTTTAACAAAAATAGAAAACTGTTTAGGGTATCATGGTATCAGCACCTCTAAGAGTAAGAGGATCTTGATCACTTTTAATCACTTGCTAACCAGGCCAGTTAGTCTCACCATGTTCAAATCAAGCTTGTTTGATTCATTTCAAAGAATTTTAACTTTAGGAAATATGGAAGTGGACATTCATGCACATGACTCCAAAATCCATCTGGCATTAAAAGAATAAGACTGTTTGTGTTAATGTTGGTTTTAGGATACCGTAAATGTCATTAATAGAACAGCAAATCTTTATGAGAGTTTTTCACTAGGAATTTCTTTGATAATGCTCAAGTACATCAGTGTTTGACACTCTTGAAACATTCTTCCAAATTTTATAGAATTTGCTGTACACTGGATACAAGAATAACAGAGGGAATTCAGAAATCTAGAAGTACCAAACCTTGTGAAAAGCTCTAAATAGCCCCAAATAAAGAAATAAAACATTTATACATAAATTAATGTTGCACCATCCTGAATATTATAAAAAATTTACGTGTGACAAAATCTATATCACAAAGACAAAACTATGTCCACTACATTGCTGACTTGTGACAGGCATATGTGACATGTGGTGGGGTTTAACTAGTTGATCCCAACCCTCCCCAACAAGTGGTCAAAGGAAAAATCAGACAAAACAAAAGCAGTATTAAAAATAGGTACCACAAAAATAAAAATATAGCACATTTACAAGAAAATTTTTAATAGGAGATGTGATATCACTGTCAAAAAGGTACTGGTACATGTACAGCACATACAGAATGTTTCGTATGAGAAACACCAAGGACAGTGAAGTTTCTCTCTTTCACTGAAAATTCATCAGCTATCTCCCAGATCAGGCTAGAGTGTTTTTCATTCAAAACTATATGTGTATATAGTAAAAAATTCCAAAGCTGGTGAAATGACTCCCACTTACTCCTTACTCTGAATTTTACCTGCATTCTCTAATTAGATCAGACCTGAGTGTTTTTCATACAAAACACTTTTGTGTGTACTGTATAAATTAAAAAAATCTGCAGGTTACCCTGGGGCCTTTCATGTATCAACCATGCCAACAATTGACAAATTTTCACAAAGTAAGTTTACAATATTATTTTTTTATGATTTTGTTCAAGGAGAGCAGAAAACATTTAGATCAATGGTTGTAAGCTATATTTAGAATTTAATTAATGACAAATTTCCACATTAACCCAATACTGTCCAATTACAATCTGAAAAACAACAGGAAGTAAAATCAATATCCTCTATATAATTACAAGTCTGTAGAGACATGTTATATAATAACAGGTACAAGTGCTAGTCTCACTATTCTGTAAAACCACTTAGGTCCATATCATATTTGCTCTGGTAATAATAAAAGTAAAAATGATGATGCTTTATGCTTACAACTCATTTAGACAAGTCAGTTTTCATTTAGACCCATCATAATTTTCATTTTTTACAACTTCTTGTAATGGGACTCATTAAATTATAGATCTACTCTAGTCTCTACTTATGTGGCTCTTAGAGGAATTCTAAGCTAACAAGTATAATTTCCCCTACTGTCTGTAAACCTTCTTCTGTAGAATTGCTTTTTTACTCCCCTCACCAGATACTTAACTTCCCATTTTAATTGTTTGGTCTTCTAAAGTACTAAATTTCAAAATGGTATGATATCAACCATTTACTTGAATCATTTTTTTGCATTGAGAAGATAAATAAATGTTACAATTACATTTTAAGAAATATGTTACTCTTTTATTCTATGGGACTTTTTTGTAAAACCCCACCAAGAGAGTTATTTCCCTTTTACATTGTAAATACCATAGAGACTTTTCTCTTGCTCCAGGATCATTTACCATTGAAAATAACCTTAAAACGAAAATACATAGTGGTGTTCTGAAGATCGATTATAACTGAAAATCAGTTGGTTGGTCATCACGATGGCGATAATCAATTGTCATGATTGTGAAAGGTCATAATAAATCATCAGAAAAATTTTCCCGCCTTTTCCGTATTTGGTCAAGTTTCCGCTGCAGAGATTATTTTCGTCCAAAAAACAAAAATGGACGCCGACAATAACCAGTTGAATGGGGACTGTGAAATATTTGCCTATCCAGGTAAGAAGGCACAGTCTTCACTACTTCAGTGTGGAAAACATTTATTTTTAATAAAAAGAAGGATTGTCCACCTTCCAAAGAATAACTGATTATGTAATCGATCATCAATCAGTTACAGTCAACCGATAGTAACTGATGATCAGTTCCAAAATTTTTCCGATTGAACAACACTAAAAATACATGTTGTTTCTGATTAGACTCACTAAGTAACATCTTTTTGCGAAATTTTATTGAAATTTTATTGAAATTTTATTGAAATTAAATAATGATAAGACCTTTTACATGTAGTTTTGAAAAAAAAATTCTACGAAGGGAAATTTACAAACAGTAGATACAAGCAAATGAAATTTTTGCTAAAACTGCACAAAATTGCAAAGTCAATCAGAGGAAATGTTGAAAAGGTTTCACTACCTGTAGGTTCTAATTTTTGCTGTGGTAAAGGCCTCTATGCATGCACAAAAATAAGGCCGACTAAACAATGAGAAAAGAGTTGAATAGAAAAAGTTCACAAAGCCCTTATACATGTATTTACTATCCTTTTTTAATGTGGAAAGCATGATAAAAACCTGTTATAAAGTAAATGTTTGCCGTTACTTCAAGCAAGCTCAGTCCCTAATAAAGATAACAAAAGTCCAAAAACATGATAATTTCTCAAACATCCCAGTTCCTAGTACAATGTATATGTACACTGTGTATGTCAAAAAACAACTAATTATCCCCATTAGAGAGGGCAGTTACTATTGAAAATTGGGACATGCACACATTTTCCATCTAAAAGGAGTGTTGACAACTGGGAACCAGGAATGTTTATCCCCCCCTCACACACACACACACACACACACACAGTTCAAAGAAAAAAGGACATGACAGTCTCAATATATAGTGTTGAAAATGGTGTTGAATGAATAACTTTGTTTTTCTGTGAAACAGTTTCAGAGTTAGAATTTCAGTTTATTTATCTGAACATGGTGTAAACTACACATGCTAAACCCCTATGAAAGTAATGATGGTAATTTGGTCACAGTGACCTACAACTGTTTACATGTGGTCAGTTTGATAATGAGATAATAATAGGACAATTATTGGACTCTTTGTATTTATTATCTGTAATTAATGATTGTTTATCACATGTCTTACAACTAGACCATTCCAAAAATCAATTTGCTTATTCATTACACATGTAATGACATGGATATAATTTTATCATACAATATAATTAGATGTTGGAGGTTGAACTGATAAAACTATGCTTTTACACAATCTAATCAAAATGAGAAAAAAGGGTGGAGCAAGTACAGAGATCTGATTTTAATTAGAATGCTTTTTACATTAACTTGTGCTTATGTATTATTGTTGTTCAGATATACTTTTTTGACTAAACTGTATGATTTCACGCTCACATTAACCAAAGGTCAAGTTTGCTTTTGCTTTCACTTTGAATTATTTGTCTGTCTACAATTATTAAAAAGCAGTTCTTTAAAAAAACATCCCTGCCTGCCAATCAAGATGGCCACCTTAAGAAACAAATAGCAAAAAGGGGACAGCATGTTAAAATCTTCTTTTCTTAAACTACTGAACCAATTGCAACCAAACAGAATGATCCTTTTTCAAAATTATGTTTTGTGTCTCAGCCAAACTTACTTAAACATTTTACCCTATGGGAAATTCACTTTGAAATTGTCAATTTCACAGTAACTGTAATACCTATACCCACCATCTTAAGGCTATCCTTTGATTTGCTAGTCTGCTTTCGACCATTTGACCATTGATCTCTTTTTCTTGGTCTGTTGACTTGCATTATGTTTTTGTAACAAGGTCTTTTTCTGTAAAGAGAAATGATAGATCATCTTTTTGGTGTGCAAATTCATTCAAAGGTATACCTGTCAGTCTACCATTTGTTATATGTCCTTGACTTCATTTTCATGGATGAGTGATTTTGTAAAATTTCACTTTTAAGTCCATTTTTTTCAATATCTATTATATACAGACTTACTCTATTGTGTAGATCTGTAGATAGTATTGAAAAGAAATGCAAGTATACTATATCATGTATATGTCATTTTACCTTGAACTCTAGATCTTTGAATGGTCTAGGGACTTAGATTAAGTTTGCATAATAGCAGTTGGTCTTTTTTTAAGTAATGACACATGAAAGGACAATAATATTTGGTCTGTCAATTTATTCTTAGGTATGCCATGTGTCATTGACCTCATTTTAATGGATAAGCTACTGTGTAAAATTTGAAACATATTACTCTAATACATGTGCATCACATTAGGGTCCATAACTCAATAACTTAGGATAAGTTTGTGAAGCAAAGCAGCCATTAAATGTACTGATTGTATGACATACTTAAATTAAATGTACTGATTGTATGACGTACTTAAATTAAATGAGACTTGTTATGTCCACATATTTATAGGGTTAAAGCTGTTTATATATGCAAGACATGTAAGTGTCAACACTCATTTAATATTTGACTTCTGGTTTCATTCATAATTCTCCTTTAAATTTATTTCAGAGATATAATGCCTAGTCATTATAAGGTTAAAGAGTATTGCCCACTTGTGTTCAGAAATTTACGAGAGAGATTTGGCATCGATGACCATGAGTACATGGTAAGTTGTCACATGATCAGACAGATTAATGGAAGATAATAGAGTTAACATGAATATTTGACATTTGGTATTAATAACTAATACTATATAGTACCAGTGAGTACAATGTAGTCACATGATCATATTAAGGGAACTCAGTACCTTTATTTGCTCAGGTATAATCCTTGAACATTGCTCTTTTGACTTGAGGTCAATGGAAAATGTTGAACTTTATAATAAGACCTGTAAATTAGAGATTTGGCATGGATTACCCTGATGTGCCATAATGAAAATAAAATTAATGGCAAGGGTCATTCCCTAGGCTCAGTTGCCACTAAGATTCATATAATGGCTCATGGGATGATATTTTAAGACATCTTGCTGTCAAAATCCTAATTACATACATGTATATCATTCTGTTTGCTATGGTCTTGTCTGTCTTATGACTATATGATATACTTCATGTATATGTCTGTCCCTTTGGTATCTTCATACTTCAGGTAGATGTCTGTCTTTTTGGTATCTTCATGTTCTTTTTAAAGTGCATCTATAACCTGAGAAGTAATCTAAAACAAGACAGAAAAAATGTGATATTGAATATAGATTTGTATCCTATACTTAGTACTAAATAAAGGAGTTTTTTACCTGCAATACTGAAATAAATTTGCCTGTTGAATATGAGTGCCATGACTGAAATCGATGTGTGTATCTTTCAATCATACTCAAAGATTTCTCAGCTTGTGTATGTTGGATTGATGTAATATTTGGTCTGAAGAATTGTCAGGGTGAGTTGTACCGTGTCTCCACTTTCAGGTCCATCATATCTACTTCCTGTTTGCCATAACACCTGTGTCCCATGTGCACATTTTCTCTATGTTAAGTACATGATAAACATATAATATGATATTGCTTCTTACCATATTAAACATCAACCAGCATCATGATACTGATGTCTCAGGTTGGTATGGAATACATATGATAAAGAAATATCAAGCAATATTTTATTCTCTGTTTACATGGCAGGTTGTGGGATTGATCTCTGGTCAGGTCAAACCAAAGACTTTCAAATTGGTATTTACTGCTTCTCTGCTAAGCATGTAGCATTTAGCAAAGACTGGTTGGCCCATAGTCAGAATTGTGTGTTCTGGTAAAGAGGCATGTCTTCCTGTTGTTCTCATGAGCTGTAATGTTAAAATTCCGGCTTTGCATGTCAGTCTAGTACATAGCAGGGTTATTTCATCATCACTCGTCACAAACACGCTCACATCTTAGATATGCATGAAATATTTGCTGCTGGACGTTAAGCTTCTTTCAATCGATCAACTATGTATTTGGCAATTTCCACAAATGACATGGAAACAAGGCTATTGGTGACTGCCATTTATAACCTAAAAAATGTTTATATGTTTTTAGAATTCATTGACCAAACAACCCGATGAGATTGACTCACCAGGAAGGAGTGGTGCCAGGATGTTCTTGTCTCATGATAAAAAATATTTCATTAAAAGTCTAGTCAGTGAGGAGGTGGAACAAATGCATCATATACTTAAACAGTATCACCAGGTAACTTACCTGTCAACCTGTTAAGGTGATTTAAAGGGTCATGACCCAACAATCCACTTCCAAATGTTGTGTCATTGCATGTAACAACATTTTCAGACACTTTAAACCTTTGTGATACAATTTCATATATCTAAACATGTTAATTATGGTACCTCCAATAATTAAATTTGTTACTAAAATCAAGATATTCATTCAATATTCAATTAAAATTCTGAAAATGAAAAAAAAACCTGATTAAATGACAAAGATTTAAAAAATTAAACATGAAAGGTAATATTCAGTGTATGCATGATAGTGATTGTTTGATGAAATTTCACATTGTTGGTACGCAATTTTGGGTCACGGGTGTCATTGGGTGTAAAATCATTTATGGAGGCCTAGGTGACCCACCAAATGGGTGTGACCCACTGGTAAATATGTTTTCCTCATATCAAGTCAGTGTGGATGTATACTTTAACTGTGTCTTCAGGTAACAAACTGACTTACACATTATCATCATATCTAGAAATTTATGAAATGGAGAGACTGAAGGGATTAGTATCGAACTTGAAAAACTGTATCATGACATATCGATACAATACCACTGTATCAGAATACGTATAGATAAGTAGCGGCTTCTCATTTCTTGCCTTTCATTCCTTTACTGTTTAATTATTTTGTATGGTAATTCTCAATATATTGTGCTATGATATTTTTATGTATAAAATCTGTAGCTTGGTCATATATTTTACCTTTTCATGTCAGCAACAACTAAT
>JAULBM010043291.1:0-10737 GCA_032357055.1 Geukensia granosissima | reverse complement strand
TTTGTTCACATTAACTCTGATTCGGCAACTCTAAGCCAGGTGAGCGATTACAGGCTCCTGGGAGCCTCTGGTTATATGATACATAGTCAGGCAAGAACTCGCCCAGTGATAGGTTACAGTGATCTGTACAGGTAAGTTTAAATCAACTACCTAGACCACTCGGCCACCAAGGCCCCGTTTATAGAATTGTGACATTTACTCCAACAGATGGTGGCATGTAACAATTTACTATAAAACTCAGAGTGCCTAATCTTGAGTGGGCTTTACACATGTCATTGTAATTTTTACTCCATGATAGACATTGTCTTGTAAATAGGACTACAAAAAGTGTTAAACTAATAAAGAATATTTAACAATTCTCAATAATCAACTTTCAGGCTAATTAATCAAATAACACAATAACACTTAACAGAGGGGGTTGACCTTATAAAATAGTGTTTATTTTGCAGACTGAAAAATGTTCAGGCAAATTGCAACAAAACTTTTTAAGAATCTCAATGTTTTTCAGGCTGCACCAAGTTTTTAATTCTTTAGGATGATTTAACATTGTAAAACTAGGAGTTGTTTTTGGGCACAAAAACATCATATGTCCACTTATCAAATATCAAGTTTCATAAAAATTGTGTCCCATTAACATCTGAAGTTCATAAAAATGAGGGGTTAAAAATTTCATGGTTATATGCACAATTAAATATGATGTCCTTTCTACATATCAAGTTTCATAAAAATCAAATGAGTAGTTTCAGAGGAGTTGTGCTGACAAATTTTGTGACGGACAAACAGACAGACGGACAGGCCAAAACAATATGTTTCTTAACCATAGTGGGGGGAGACAAAATAAGCCATATGTTTACAAGAAGTGGTTCTCTGAGCAAACTAGTGCAAGAGGGGGAGTACACATTGTCAATTCTGCCTACCAATTAAGTAATTAAACTAGGATTTTAAACATGAGGTGCACCTGAATGGATTTTTCAAAGGTAATTCTGATATGAAGTGCAAGAGGGTCTCAATATCTAAAAACATTCTATATAAATGGGTTTATTTCAATAAATGAATCCTATATTAAAGTAAAATTCATAAATATCCATAAAGATTTTACAAAGCTATTGAAATTAAACTACATGTAACTTTAACCTGGGGGTTAACCAAAATTTTGAAAAAAGCAGAAGTCCAATGAATTATCAGTAAAACTTGAGGGGGGGGGGAATTTAAAATTTTATTCTGAAGAATATATTATCTATGTAGAGAAGCACTTCCTTCTTTCTGCAATATCTAATATGATTTTATAAAGCTTAACCAATTCGAAAAAAACTTTAACTTGAAACAAGAAAAAAAAAGCCCAATTATCTAATATTAATTTTCCAATTTTCAATCTGAATGATATAAATAAAGCATAAAGAACATCCTAAGCAAGTTTCATCATTATCTATAAAGATCTGGCAAAATTATTAAACTCGGAAAAAACTTAACCTCAGGGATAACCAAAACTCAAAACATAGTGCTCTAGAGCTGAACAACAATTTATTCGCATTAGGTGTGAATAGGCATCAGTCTATAACTTAAACTATATCTTTATCAAACCATTTAAGCTTTATTGTGGCAAAAACAACTTTAATTTGTAACTTCTTTTTGTGTGTCAGTATGAAATGCTGAGCCAACTCTTTAATGTGATAGCTCAAATGCAACAGTCCTCAAGAGGTGTTACATCAAACTTACTGTACACAAGCCCTTGGGTCTAGGATATTTCTGGTTTTTTTTTTAATAAAATGTCATAAAAATTTAACTGTCATTTTTTTAACTGTTCCCATTGTGTCTGACTTGTTCATGCCCAATTTTTCCTCTGTATTTCCTCTTATAGAGGATGTAAAGACGAGAAATCGAGGCATTAGATCATCCAGAACAGTTCAAATAATGAAAGTTAACTGTTTTGTGACATTTTATTGACAAAACATCCTTATCCCAATGGCCTGTGTTACTGTACACACTTAACTCTGAGGAGACAAGTCTATGCTTTAGCCTCTGAATATGACCAGCTTGTGTGAAAAGCAGAAATTGCAGCAACCAGTTTAATAACATAAGTTAGTGACAGTCATGACAGTGCTAGTGTTATTTTATGAGTGTTTATGAGGCAAACAATTCATAAGTGAGTTATACATGTTCAGAAAATTCGCAATAAAATAAAATCATCTTGTTGATTCTGAAAGAAATATAAAATACTGACCAGCCCATCCAAAGACTTTACAAACTGAGAGCCAGACTGCAATACATTATCACAAAAGGTTAATCTGACATTTTGAAACTAATAACAACAGATCTGATGTAATTTTCGGTTTATAGATATACCAAGTATAGATATACAGCAATAATATTAGCACCCATAGTACCAAATACGAAATATTTATTGTTCAAACACATTTACAGTAAATCTCATGAAAAAATTTTGATATAACCATTATGTTGGAGCCTTCAACGAATTGTCAGGTATTGAGATACAAGCGACAGATGTTAAATTAATATTGTGAATTTTTTAAGCTAGATGTATAGCATTTCAAGGAGTTATTACCTCTCACTAGTAGCATTAGAACCAAAAGTTCGTTCCTCTAAAAGGGGCGTTCCTGATTGTGGGGGATGTATAAATTCACAATCCGTCAAGAGGGAGATGTTAAATACGCCCCGTGTTTAGGAAATGCCACGTCCTAAGCACGCTAAAGACCCTTTGTAACAGCTCTTTTGAGTTGTCCGTAGGCGGCCAGTTACAAGGCTAAATTTTCTGCCCCTATCCAACCCGCAATTTTTCCAGTGGCGTTCTAAAAGTCCCTCCCTTACCGGTCCCTTTGTTACAGTCTACATACTGATTTATTGTTTGCTTACTTGTTTTCGTCCTGAATATGCATGAAATATTTGCCACTGGACGTTAAACAACAAACAATCAATGAAAGGAAAACAAATGAACGGCAGAAGCAACACCAAAAGCAGCAGTTGGAATGTCAGTATTAAAATCCAAAACTTTCAGTCAAATTTTATTGCATCTCAAACATCATCTGTATCTATATCTACACCAGTATCACAATTTCAACGGCCTCAAAAGGTTACTCAAAGAAAGAAAAAGATCACACAGTCTCAACAAAGGAAAAGCACTGATTAAAAAATCAGATAAAAACATGTTAACAAGGAAGATCAGTAGAAAGATTCTATGCATTTTCAGGACGATAACAAGTTATCAAACAATAAATCATAAAGGGGACTAGCTGGGGGTTAGGCCAGGAAATTTATTAGCTACAAGATGCAAAATTGGGACTATTTAGGTAAGGCATTGGAATGCCACCGGTCTGTTGAAAAACACGCCTTTATACATCCCGCCAGACTAACGGACGCCCCTTTCGAAGGGGTCTACCTTCTGGCGGAAAAATTGAGCAATTCATTTCTTCACCCAGGCTTCTCTCGGGATAGTTAAGTATTTATTTATTCCGCCCAACCAACGGACGCCCCTTTAGCAGTAGTTCTACCTGCAGGCGGAGAAACTGAACGGCCTGTTTCCATACCCAACCGCCCTCGGGGGGGGGGGAGATTTTGTTGTAACTGAAGGTTAAGGAACTGCTGTGTATGTGGAAAATTCTAATCAGAGAGACTTCATGTAGACTTTGCATATAAACAAGGCTCAAATTTCTTGTGTTTGCCTACTTAAGGATAAAGAGAGACTCGGTGAGACATATTTTGTAATAAAAGTCATTTAACAAGTAAAAATGTGTTATCTAGAGCGAAATTTCTAAAAGGCTTACTCTCACCAATTCATCAGGCACGCGCAATGTAAAAAAAAATCTGCTAACAAAAATTATTTGGAAAAACGCTTAGCACGAAGATGAATTACGGTAGTTTTTTTTAAATGTAAATGAGGAATGTGTCTCTACTTTTCATCATTTATTCCATTCCCTATCATATTTCATAATTTAAGATTTTTATAAAATTATGTTGGTTCAAAATCTGTGTGAAAAATAATTTAACCATTATTAAAAAATCCCAACATTTAAGTTCGATAGCTTTAACGCGTGAAATTAAAGCGTTCCAAACTTGATTCTATAGTACGTTAATTTGTAATATAATATGATCGACATATGGAATTGGAATACAACTAGTTAGTGTTAAGTGTTTCTGTAAATGAACACAAAAAATTGGCACAGTGCATATATATTTCAGCTATATCGATCATTTCTCCGACCGTCTAGTTTTAGCAGAAACATTCATCGAACGTCTTGTGCCGGCTGGAATCCATTTTGAACCAGAAGTTGAAGGGCCAGTCGTTTGTTCGTTTTCCAACGGGGGCAAATTGCTAGCACCTTTGTTACCCTTGTTGCCTGCACCATGAGGTTGCATATTTGGCATTGACGCCCGAATCGTCGGGTGTATTCCCCTTTGGGTAACAGGCAACCGATTGATATCCAATGTCTCTCGCTTTGACATATTTTCACGAGAGTTAAGTAAGAGATCCTTAATGTCTCGCACGTCGCTCGATATTTCAAGATTTTGTACTCTTAAAGTTTTCATTTCTTCATATTGTTGTTTCATGACTTCTCTCATTCTCTCAACCTCCTGACGCATAGCACGCGATGCCTTTTCTAGATCCTCCCTAAATCTCACATTCATTTCACCCTTCTCATATTCAAGATTTCTAATTTTCGTACTCTGTTGTTCAATTATATGCCTAGCACGAGACAATTCTGATTGCATCGATGCTAATTTGTCTTTCATGGAATGAAGTTCATGTTTAAGTTTCTTTATTTCTTCACTTTGAGATTTGTACAAAGAATCAGACTCTAAGTGTCGCTTTTGCTCTTTTAGTTTCGACACTTTTTTATTAAGTTCTTTAGCATAATCCTCAGTTTGTTCGACAAGAGATTTTAATTCCTGTATTTCTTCAATTTTTTCAAGTAACTGTTGGCTTTGTTCCTCCTTTTCCTTATTTAAATGTTTAATCCTGTAATCTCTAACTGAAATAGATTCGGTTAATTCACTAATTTCGTGGTCTTTTGCCTTCAGAGTTTTGTCTTTATCCTGAACAATTTTCTTCCGTTCAGTTTCTTGGTTTTTCTGTTCGACATCGATCCTTAATCTCAAAGCCACAACTTGTTCTTCAAGATCTTTGTTAGCTTTCATGACATTTTGTAAAAGTTCCATTGCTTCAGTTGGAAGTTGAAAAGTCCCGATGGGTTCACCAAACTCGTCCATTTCTTCTGTATTACTAGTATTACCCGATAATGGACGAGATGATGACAAAGGTGTCGATATTTTGCTACCATCTTTTTCTAATTGTTGCTTGTCGGAATTGTAACCCTTCCCCATAATTCTAAATGTCTTTTTGTCTTCCTGTAAAATATTTACACATGAAGCCTTAGTTTTCGAAACAATTAACATTTTCTCTGCACCATACAGAAAATATAAATTACAATTATCTTTTAAAAACCCAAGCACAATTAATTTATTGGCACCAGTGGGCAGTGTTGCATGTTTACTGCCAGATTTTCAATTATATATATTTAATTCGAAAACTTTTTATATTACTGTTCGATTCAACCATTAATTTGAAATCCTTTCTTGAAACCAGGTGGTTTTAAGACCAACGTCTGGACCCCACATTTTCCAAGGTATATACACTGTATAAACGGGCCTTATCCCAGGTTGATAGCCAGATGTTTTAATATATTGACTTCGATATTCATTAAGACCATCGTTATTTTACATCCTGTGACTACGAAAAAATTTTTGAACTTCACAAAGGTTTATTAGACAAGGTTTTACTATTTGATTTCATTGTCCGATAACTTTTATTTTGCCTATCATTGTTTTCTTTACGTCTGATTATTAAACATGACAATAAGCTTTGATTTTTTTCTGGTTTATTTCATTTAACAAGCTTATATTACTGATAATTCTGACGCTGATATTACTTTCAATCGGCACCGGAAGTTGATAACAAATTCAAATGAAACTTACCATGCTGCTTTTATCTTTGTTTGGTCTATGTGGCGCAAGCGTCCCACCTCCGCTCGCCATCACGTAATGCTTTGTCTGAAAGTAAAAGGAAATATTTTAATTCATTGATTTCATGTATCAGCAATTAAAATAGGTCAGACTGTGGCAAATATAATGCAACGCAATGATGAAAAAAATGTTCAATTTTACAATGGGCGTTACTATACGTTCAACATCACTTCAAAACACTTTCAAGAGAGATTTACCCAGGTGGAGAAACCAACTAGCCTTTTTTCTATACCAAGGCTACTCTTTGGGTGGTCAAGTTTTTGTTCATTCAACCTTTTAACGGAAGCTCCTTTAGAAGGAGGTTTACATTCAGGTGGAAATGCGAATTTGTCTTTTTCTAAACCCCATCACCCTCGGGGGATTTATCTTGTTTGAAACTATATTTTTAAAAACTGTCTGCTCAATAAACAGAAACACCTAGCTTGCAATTTACTTTAAGCTTTGAGGGCATTGTTAAAGTCATGCATTAGAAATCATTAAAATGGCTGGATGATAATGAGCTTTCGTGGATCTTCTTATTCCAAAGTACAGAATTTTGAAAATTTAATATAAGTTCAAAAAATGTGAAGTAAGACATATCATAAAATTTTAAATGCAGAGGATAAGTTGCGGCAAAAAATTAGAATTCTAACGATATATAACATGACATACTTCATAGCTGAACTTTCGATATATTTTGACTTAAGTCGTGGCAAATTTCTTTTGGTGTACATTAATTGTCCTCTAGTTAAGTTACTGAATTGTCCGGGCGATTGTTTTGTTGAACTTGTTGACAGACATTTGCTTGATGGCCCGTGGTCTGTCAATTGACGACCTTATCAATATATATGTTTTATTGCATGAAAAA
This sequence comes from Geukensia granosissima, assembly GCA_032357055.1. Taxonomy (NCBI): domain Eukaryota; kingdom Metazoa; phylum Mollusca; class Bivalvia; order Mytilida; family Mytilidae; genus Geukensia; species Geukensia granosissima. Next base: position 3,854 of record JAULBM010043291.1, on the reverse strand, counting down.
TTATGATTAGTTTTTAATAGCTATTTAACTGGTATGCAGGCAAAATGATTTTTTTCGTATAAAAAACAAGCTAACGTGTTCTGTCGCTCGTTGTCTTGTAAAACGTTCCTTGATTCTTGAAAGATTACCTCTTTTATTTTATTTTGACTTTGATATATGTAAACGCTAATCGTCATTTCCCCAACATTGTTGATGAACAAAATATAAATGCTACCAGTACTATCAGTTTTTTATCACAACTGTCCATTACAGCACGTGTCCACTCTCTTGTTATAAGCCAGTGTTCCACAGCAACCTGTTGACCATCCGATCCGTCTGTTCACTACTCCATCACAACAAACACTCATTGACCTGTCGTATTCCTTCGTTCCACAGCAGCAACACGTGCTGAAGAGCAGAAACTTCGACGTAGTACAACATGGAGTGATGGAATAATGACCAACTCCTTACATCGCCCTCGACGCAGTGACCCCCTGGCAACCAGGCCTGCTGCAGTGTGTTGAGGTAGGACGCGGCCATGAAAATCACTACACAGCGGAACCGGTCTGCTCTGTTCCGCACCGTGGCCTTGAAAAGTTTCGTTGTAGCTCAACTAAAACCAGAAAGTTACAAAAAGTCATCAAACAGACGCCATTTATATACAACGACAGTTCACCAAGTCGAATAAGATACAACAACTCAACCTAGCCTCCTGACCAAATTATTCCAATCAACGTTCCAACAAAAGTTACATCAATTCCTTAAGTTCCGCCAGGGACCGACCGACTGAGAGCATTAGTTTGCTGTGTAGGACGTTAAAAACCATCAACCACCACGGATTATGTTAAGTTTAAACATATCTGGATCAGACACAAGTAAAGCTTAATTAGTAATGCAATTAGTAGTTGTCCCTGACGTCGGATTTGGCTTCCCATTTCGATTTATTTTGATTTGAGTGCTTCTTTTGCTATATTTGAAACCTATGTTTTTGGTTTTAATGCTACTGATCGAGTTTTTTTCCTCTATGAAATTAAAGGGAAAAGCCATTCAAATTTTCACATTTTTAGGAGGCGGACGTATGACTATCCTGAGATACACGTCTGTTTTCACATTCTGTGGAATACAACATCAAGGTGTTACCTTTTATTTAAAAAAAGAATTTGTTTGGTTACACATTTTTGACTAGAAAGTTTTTTGCAAGGATCTTCAATGCAACTTAAAATCTTTTGCTTAATAGCATAATAATAAAAGTCGTCCTCTTTTTAACCACTTACACGTATCTTGTATCTTTCCGTTATTAAATTTCAAATCATGCCGTTACCCTTTGAGTGATTCCAAATGAGGCAGTCGGAGTAAAGTTTATACTTGGCGTCCAAAGAAAACTTGGATAATATGCATTTCTTGTGTGGCCTACTTCCAATATTAACTTTCAATAACAGTTAAATTAAGGACATAAGACTGTGCGCTTAAGCCTCTTTTTTATAGAAAAAATCACCAACCCTTTGTTCTATAAGCTAGTGTATTATCAAACGAGATCAGTGGAATCTTAAAGACATGGAAATTGTATAAATAATATCCAAACCATTACTTTCCCATAATAGATCAAGAATTTCGAAGGGCACTGTAAAACGGGATGTTAACAATCCTCATCAAGCGATAAAAAAAAGGTTTACTTGAGAGCATTTTGTAAAAATTTTGATTTACCATCTCAACATACTTCTGACTGAAGATAATTGTGTATTTTTGTTTTCCGATTTGTGTCCGTCCTTAAACAGATTTGAAGTTGTAGAGTACTTGCACTCTTGAAATTCGCACCTCCCCGTAACAAGTAGTTCGTGACATTGACAAAAGTTCAGGAAACACTCGATTTATTAGGCCTGATGCAGTGGAAATTAAGGCAATTTTGGAATAATTGTTCTTAGTCATGCAACCTAGACCACAAGTCACATTTTCACACGCATTAATTGACTTGAAATGAATATTCTTTTCTTCTAAATAGGCGATTAATATGCACATCGGAGATCAAAACTAAAAAGAACCACTGTAATAAATCTTTTCAACTATTTTCAATGAAAATGTTTCATTATGCATTGAATCAAAATTATCAACTTCGTATTTTTTCGTTGATTAACTGAATGCACTATTAAAATATGCATCTTTCTGATTATGTTTTGTAACTAATATAAACAATACATTAGACCTTTCCGCCTCAAATAACAGAGAGTTCAGATTCTATTGTTCCATTTTAAGTTCTATTTTATAACTGTTTTACACTCAATGCCAAAAGTTTACTCTTTGCAACTAAGTAAACGCACTCGTCCTCCCACGAAATATCTCACACCCAATTTAAAGTTCGCTTAAACGCCCTTCTCTTTGACAAATTAGGTTTGCAAATTAAAATTATTCATGGCTACAGAGCTAATCCGATTTTAAATTCTTCATATGTAGTTCTATTGTTAATAATCCGACATGAAATCAATTTTCCTGTGGTTACGGATGGTGACAAGTTATTTTAGAAGCATGGAACGCCGAACAAGTTTTAACTCCGGAAAATTAAACACGACCTATAAATAGGTAAATATTGCCAATAAATGCACAACAGTTGATCATTCCGACAAAAAGCAATACAGAATTAGTATAAACGTTTAACAATGTTGGTATAAGAAGTCGTAGGGGTTTAAGATTGTTTTCATATACTTTTTATTATCAAGTTGATTTATCATCAGTTTCCAAGTTAAACTGCATGTATTTGCTCCATAATCACTTTTCTTAAAATGCATTGGAACCTGCAGATAATTTCCGGTAATATGACGACGCCAGCTCCCGACTCAATTATCGATATTGTTAAATCAAGGGAAAATGGTAGAAAATCAAATGCATCATGATTGTTAATTTGATTGGTATCGCGGGTAAACTTTTCTCTGTTTGTCTCTGCATGCAATACAATTTTTCGTCGAATGTTAATCAGAATTTCAACAGAAAATGAAAACATGGCACTTATATTAATAGTCAAATTCTCAATCTAGATAAACACTATAATTTGCCCTAAGATGTCGAAATTCTGAATAGTTTTTGGTTTGTTTGACATAAAGTGTATAAGATTAACTAAGCACCAGAAAGCGGAGCTTGGTCGTGTTTCTCTTACATGTGACATTAATTTATAATAATGATTACGCTAAGACAAGAAGTTTCGACGCTATATTTTTTATACATAGACCGATTCAACCAATAATTTTTAATGGCGGTCATGATTATCATTATAAAGGACCCTGAAGGGGGCTGGACAATAGATTCATTTAATTTAGGCGTTTTAGAGGAGTTGATATTCGAAAATTTGACAAATAGAAACAAGAATATCAAATGCAAGTATATCCAAGTCCCAATACCACAACCGTATTTATTTCATATTTAAACAAGGAAAAGGGACCTTAAAGTGGTTTCAGAGTTGATGATTTAAGAAAACATCTAACAATCAGAACTATGAATTGCCAATGTCAAACAGGACTGTAGTTCTAATAGAAACATAAAGGCTTCATGTTAAGATTGATTTTGTTTGATTTAGCAGTTACAGAAAAGATTTAAATACTTTTAAAACAACTCCGCCAATAGTGCATGATACGTCCGTAGGCTAAATTATAAGTAGCCTCTAACTTTATAAACGAAACCATTTTACAGGGATATTGGTAAAATAAGAAATTCTGGCAGTAAAAATCTGAAATTGAAAAATTCAACCCCTTTCCCCATAAAACCATTGGTAAGAAGGACAGTGAATATCACTTCCCTGGGGTTGATAAATATTGGTATCAACCGAAATCAAAAGTCAACAATTGTTTTATTAAATAACTAGAAAATCCCCAGCTGCTTCCTTAAGACAT
>JAULBM010043280.1:0-10737 GCA_032357055.1 Geukensia granosissima | reverse complement strand
ATGTAACAAAATAATATAAACATATTACTGATTTCAAGAGTTATCTCCCTCAACCCAGGTCTACCACCTTAAGTGTTGTATGCATATATATTTAACACTGCTTTGTAACTGTTGTTTAGTTTATGAGAATAAAGATAAATCTGTGTGATAAAGAAATATTTTGAAAAACAAAGTCACTGAAGATCTTCAATGAACCGTAATCATTCTTATTAAGATTTATATAAAAAATTATAACGGCAACAAACAAAGTTTATAGAACACGAAGAACCAGTTATCATGGTTATATAAAATATATTCATTTCAAGTATTTAAGAACTAATCTTCTCAAATACAAAAAGAATTGTTTTTTAAATTAATGGGTCGTTTATCCAGTACATTGATTTAACCAGATTCTATTTGGAGTTGTTTCCATTCGTGAAAAAAAAATGAAATACATCATTAATGTTGTTTAATTATTTTTATAAATTTATGGTTTTCTCTTGTTTACAAAATATTTTTTCCGATATACACGATTTTTGAAATATAAAGCTAATAGTCATATATAGGCAGTTAACCTATCGACAAAATTCCTTACGGGTCATGCGAAAAAGATATGAGGTAAATTCAGAGACACTGCACTTCAAACAGGAGAAAACCAGGAAATTTACAAATCAAGGACTTAAACGAGGGTGAATATGTCGTGTATTCCATTGGAGATATATCCTAGCCAAAATAAATGCTGTAAAACTAATTTATATGATTTTTAGCAATAACTTAATATTTTTGTTCATTTCTTGAATGTGTGTTGTTGATATGTTAACATTTGACATTGTTTGGATTAGAATTTAACCTCTTATGACAATAAAAAAGAACAAAACTAGACTTTCTCTAGACCATATCATATTTATTCATGTTATATTAGCATTTAAATAGAGTATAAGACATACCATCTTGTGTGACCAGACAAGATAAATTGTAACTTGACATAAAACAATAATTAATTATAATATATTACTGTTACATAGATCACACAAGTCGAGATTGTACCAGTACATCAAATCCTATAGTAAAATTTAAAGTTCGTGACAGTCCTATTCTGTTTTCCAAACTGTATTGCTTCTTAGCTATTTCACTTAAAGGGGTGGACGCTGTCTGAATATATATTGATAATATATAGTAAGCAAGAGTGTTCATCATCATCATCAGTCACATAGCTGTCATCAAAGCCACAGCATGCCCGTGCTGTCGAGCAGGGACCTTCGACCAGCCCTGCTGCAGTGTGGTTAGGTAGGAGTTGGTAATAAAATTCACATTAGAGCGGAACTGGTCTGAACTGTTCGGCACCGTGGTCTTTGAAAGGGTCGTTGTTAGAGAAACATCAACACGGCAAATTTAAGAAGATCCAATAACAGACGCCATTTTGAATCAACGACATCAATTCGAACAAGAAACAATACCTTAACCACGCTTCTGGCCAAACTATACCAAAAACTTACCAACGCCTCGAGGTTACAAAAATACCACAACATCCCAACTGGAACCGTTCCACTTAGAGCATTAATCTGCTGTAATGGATGTTGAAACCATTAAGCACCAGCAATAGTGGGGAACCTGTGGTCGGCCATTGGTTAAGGATCATATAAAATATCCAACATCTCCAGGCTTCAACCATGATTAGAATATAACTATAATTTCCTGTCAAACATTTTTTTTTTATTTACAAGTTATTTAACAAAAAATTTAAAGATGACAAGATGATCAATCCTTGTGATTTTTATGGTTGTATATGGTCACAATTGAACAGTACGAAGATTATTTTGAAATTTATAAGAACAATTTGTTCTTCTTCGTCAACAGATTTTAACAGATCATTTTGCTTTTAACTTGCCTGCAAAATGCGTTCGTTGCTGCACAAATTCACCGGTGATGCTCGAAAATAAAACCGCCGAGAGCCACTAAAAACCTAAATAATCTTAATAAACTTATAAATCATAACATGCTAAATAAATTCTGCGAATAGTTGTGACATGTTGCAACCAAATCTGCACCAATGGACCCAGTAAAGTGAATTATAGATGCTTGAATCTTATAGTGTATAGTTTTTTTTTTTTTTTTTTTTTTTTTTTTTTTTTTTTTTTTTTTTTTTTTTTGTTATCTCCACCCTAAAACAGTCTAGCAGAATGTTTGATTTTTAATTTGTCCTATCGAATTTGTACTCAACACATTACATCCAGGTAGATACATCATCTATTGATCATTGATTTTGCTTGTGTCTTGTTGTCTTTAAAAAAAGAATTTGAAGGTTAGAAATCGTTAAGTTAGAAGAAATAGATTTATAGCTGTTCAAGTCTTAGTTAATAAAAAAAATACTGTCCAAAAGTCTTCAAGTCCAAGTATGGCACAGACAAACGCTGTTGTCAAAACTAATTTAGATCAATTATCGCATGATTTAATCATAGAGTACATTCAAAACGAAAAAATAATTGACCAAACATAAAAATGACAAATATATAAAACAAATGTTGTTTAGCATGTCATTCCAGTTGATGTTTTTCAAGTAACGAAAGGAATAGCATACGAACTAAATTTTCAATTGAATTTATTATTCTTGCCAATTATGATTATAAAAATAAAAAGATATGGGGTAAGTATCAGTGAGACTACACTCCAACCACGAAAAAAAACAGAGGAATTTACAAATCGATAGGTCTCCACAAGGCCTTCAACAATGGTGGAATACCACTCCTTGTGAAAAGATCTAAATAGCACCAAATAAAAATGCGTAAAATAATACTTTTCATCATAAACGTTAATACCAGATTTCCACATTTTGACTTCGAGCACTGCTGACGAGTTGGAAATCAACCATATGGCCATACAGTGCATCAAATTGATGTTTTTTGTGATATATTTATTAGTATCAAAAACAAGTTCAGTAACCTAAGTATTTCTGTATGCATTCACAAATATTCGCACCTTTTTAAACTGGTTCTAGAAATTTTATTACTAGTAATATGGTTAAAATGACCATACCTGTCCCACGGATTCCAGTTATTTAGACTTAAAGTCACTGAAGGAACACAGATTTTCCCCATTTTCATAAATTCTGTATTAGAGAATGTTAAATTGTCGCGACATTCGAAAAAAAATCCATACAGGAAACATTTTTACTTAAACGTAATCCTATTATAAAATGCACTAATCCCATTTTATGAAACTTTGTTATTATATTCATATTTGCGTTGATAATTTTATATGGTTATATTTAATATCGAAATCATAAAGACTTGAAATATGAAGATTGGCAATAAATTGTTTTAATAGTTACATATTACTTTTTTGTATTTTTTAATCTGAATTAACTCCGTTTTTAAAATTTTGTTGTTAACTGCCATTTGGATGAAATGTTTTATTTTTCTCACAACTTATGAACCAAATATTCCGATTTATTCTAGAAAACTTCATTTTACATCAAACAGAGATTTACAACGATTTTCCTATTGTTTGGTCATTACGTGTATTGATGATTTTAAAATCAGAAACCGTACATGTAAAAAATTTACAATTACACTTGTATACTTTTATTTATACATATTTACTAACACTAAAATTTTATATAATATTTTCCTCCGATTAACGTTAAAAGAGATATGGGATAAATGTCAGAGAGAACCAACCTCTGTCCACGTAAGACACGGGGGAATTTGTTTATTTCATCAATAATTTATATTTTTTTAATCTCTATATTCAATTCCATGGGTTTTTAACTTTTAATTTTTATTTGGCTTCCTGGCAAAACAAAAACAAAATGTTTACTTGATAAATGTTTGAATATGTTTCAGTAATATAACAATCCTAAAAAAGTTTGATATACATGAATTATCATTATATACATCTGAATAGAAACTCGTCACTTTACATGTTAGTACATATTTTTTTCTATTAATAAATAACAAAAAGAACCACGTAAAACTATTGTTAAATAGCGTTTATGAATAAAACAGTGATGTTTTAATGTTTCCAACTTTGCATGTTACAAACCACCCAATGTTATAATTTTGGCCACTAAATTATATATTTCATTTTAAAAAATAAAATATCAATATGATATATTATGATATTTTTATATATATCATTAAAATGACTTAAATATGAAATATATATCATGTGAATCTTTCTTTTGGCTCCTTCAGGGCGAGATAAAAGGAGGATATAAAGGGTGTTTTACAACACTTCACCTTAAAGTTCGTTTTATTGGAAAAAGACGAAAAAAGTCATGCAAGAAAATGGAAGATGATGATATTCATTGGAAAGTTAATTGTGAATTGTTTGTGTTTTGCATGTTAAGGCACAGTAAATAACTCCACTGAAAATGTGATTGGGAAATCAGTTTAAGAATAAATCAATCCTAACATGAAGTTAACATGGAAATGACAAATTACCTTAACAAATCAGCAAATTTATGCATATCGTCAATTTTCTTGTCTTTTCTCTGGGTTTTCCAAATATAGATTAATCAATGTTTCAAACTTTGAAATGAAAGCAATTATATTTCTACTGTTTGTAAACATAGTTAGTCGTCCAATAAAATATTAAAATGTAAAGTACTGACCCTACCAGTACATCTATTTGCAAAATTTTATTGAGATTAAAAAATATAAAAACTTTTACTTCTAAAAAAGGCATTCCATGAAGTTAAGTTTAATGACATTAGAAAAATAACTTAAGCTTTCAGCTGCATTAAGAGAATAATAAGAAACAAATAGTTTGTCGTCAATACGGTACCACGAGGGAGAATATGGTAATTTAGTATATTTTTGGATATAATAGGATACATACATATCATAAAGATAAATAAATTTATACTGTTAATGTTCAATTTAACGTCAACTTCACATTTGTAAACCAAATTACAAAAATATAAATTTGAAGTCATAGAATATATGTAGTTGTTCGGTTCATTGTTATTTTTAATAGCAATCGTTGCACACTTTAAGATATTGATAAAATATTTTAACTTACATCAAAGAAAACTTCCCTGTGATTTTTTAATTGGCAATCTAACACAAAAGGAAATTAAAAACATCCCCTACAGAACATTTTGTACATTTTCTTAATGGTCTTTCAATATTTTTATATCTGCCAGCCTAAAATGAATTAGCTTTTCAAGTAGAATAACGAATTTTGAAATCATTATACTTCTGCATATTTTGGGTTTTAAGTAATTTTACGTTGTTAGTACTAATGGTAAATTAAGCCCGAAATAAGAATTTTTAACGCATAATATTTTTTACTTCTATCTAACTTGTTGGTTATATCACATTTAATTCTATTTTATTTTAATCATTTTACAACATAATGATTAGAACATAAATATGAAACACTATTTGGAATTATTCTCTTTTCCTATGGCAAAGCAAAATAAGCAACATCGACGCAACGAAAAAGGCAAATTTTCTTTTTTTGAACTAAGAACTATACATATTTTTGGGAAAAAGCACTCTATTGGGTAAATTAAGTGGCAGATAATACTTTTTGGCATCGTATTGAATTATTTCAACAAGTACAAATTATACAATTCTGCTACTGCAAAAGCTGTATGTTTTTATGCGGAAATCCATTTTATTATTTATCATAACATCTTTAAGTGCTTTAATTACATACCACCTTGGCTTTGATATATTTATGTTATTTTTATGTGTATTATACTCATTTGCGTGATGTGAAATTAAATATGTATATGGGTTCTATAAATCATTCAAAGGCCACACAAGATTTGTAGATTTTCAAAAATTCTCTGTTTTAACGCAGTCAGCTACACATTCTGCAAACAATATGTCTGGAAAATCTAATAAAACAAGTGAAAACACAGAAAACACAAACCAAAATATTTGAATGATCTTTTCTTAGATCGAAACAATCCTGAATTATGCCATTCAGCGCTTGAATTTGCGCTTTTTGAATGGATATTTGCTCTCCAATTTATAGGTTAGTTGCAGTTCAATTATTTTACATTTTTAAAGACTTTACTTCTTATTTCTTCGAGCTAGGGATCAGCAGAATGAACCTTGTATACCAATATATTTCTGGAGTTATAATCTTGAGGCATGGACAGTTTTTTTTTTACATTTTATTTCACTAAGTCGATCATATAACATTAACACTGTCATGACTGACAGTTACACAAGTGACAAAAGGGAGATTTTTTACTTTAAGAAAAGGGCAACTTCCTAAAAGCATTTGAAGACACAAAGGGACAGACAGAAATCGTCGTTAAATCAGAAGACATTCTAGACCTTCATGACCTTCGTCGACGAAAAAGAAACAAAAGAAAAGTAAAGTACACACAACACTACACTGAAAACTAAAGCTAGAGTTATACGAATCCTGCAAAAACTAAGATGGGTTCAGGTGCTCTGGTAGGGTAACTAATTCGTGCTCCACTTGTGTCACCTGTCGAGTTACGCAATAGGCAAAACCGGTGTATAGTCGCAATCGATGCAAGTCATATAACTGGTATAGGAACGGATTTGCTGTCACGACAGTGGGAAGATATCCGTTTTCATTTGTGAAATGGGTATTTTGTACCTAAAACAAATCATGACGGCGACCGCCAAACCTTACAAAAATGTTGTCAATTTAAAAATCTAGCATTCTGCAAATGTCATCGTGAGAGTAATTTTTGCCAGAGTGGTTAGTAACAAAATAAGGTTTGTTTTTTAGCACCAAATATCTGTACCTGCGATTGTCATCTTTTTAACAAACGAAAGATGAACCAAAGGTTCTGATTTTTCTCTGAGTTTTGAATGGGGAATAGTAGTATATAGGATGGAAAAAGTGTTTAAATTGTTGCTACTGCAAGGGAAAAGGGACATTGATTTGATGCATTCTAACATATAATTTTAGAATTCACATTTTATTCACGCCACCTCTAGAATGACTTGTTTCACAGTAATACTTGAGCCAGTTTTACTGTTGAAAAAATAATTGCCAGTAACTTGGAAAGAGGTTTTGTAGAGCATTTGGCAAACCCTGCAAAGTAACGTTGTTTGTAAGGACACTTATGTAGCTTTGGAATCCAGTAAAGTGAAGGCAGGTCAAATTCTTCCTGTATGGTTCCAAATTGGTTCCAAGTTGGTTCCATTCAATTCACTTTGTGTTACACAGTTTAAAGTGCAAGAACCTTAACAATAAACAGCAAAATTCAGAATGTGAAAATACATTAAAAAATAAAGTCAAGTCTACATCTATGATGTATTTGTTATCTTATCTATGATGTTTATCTCCGTTTTCGACTGTCATCTAAATATATTTGATACTTAAAAAACAATAATTACACATGCATGATAATTGTGTTCCCGGAAATAAAATTGGAACATTGAATTTAAGAATATCAATTGTTTAACAACACATTTATAAAATTCTTACATCTTAGATGACAAAAAAGCATTTCAGACAGTTTTGCAAGACCAAGAGGCATTTATGTTTTTTCTTGTCTAAAATATGCCAAAAACTAAATTATTGTTTCCACAGTGTACTTAGTGAAATTCAGGAAATAAAAAAATATATTTTACAGAAAACAACTATTTTTATCCGTCGAGTTCATTGCGGACTTTTGTAAAAAAAATAATTCCACCTTAATGCATATTTCGATAGAAAATCTCATAATTGCCAAGGTTTATCCGTTTTTGAAACCTATTTTTATGTGGAAATAAAGTGCACATGCAAAAAACATCTTCATATTTTGTGAAAATGAATAAGGCATATCAAACCCATAAGCGTAGGTGCCGGGACTTATCAAAGTCGGGGCAATAAGTTTTGCCCCCACCCCCCAAACTGATTGTCAAGTATTGTTCAGTTACAACTTCATTTTATCGGCTTACAGAAACAAAAAATAATTCCAGGCTCAACATCGACCTTTTAATTATAGTATATATTTCTAATTTTAGAGGTCAGTTGCGGTAACATACGTTTCTCACCCGTTTTTTGCTTGCCACATTTAGAAGTTTCCATCCCTACATTTAAAAACATACCTATGCCTATGTTTTAAAGTGTTCAGAAAATTATGCGATAAAGGCCATACAATTTAGGTTAGAAGTTAGGAACATGCTTACGATTAAATCTATTTTAACTTATTTTTATCGTGTGTTTTATTGATGTTTTGTTACACAACTCTCCCGTGTTAGGAAGAGGTTTAGCGCTCACAAATGGGTTTAACCCCATCACATGCTTACAGTGTCTGTCCCAAACCAGGAACCTGTGGTCCAGTGGATTTCGTTGTTTTAATAGTTATATATTTTTAATAGATTAGGACGATTGTTGTGTTTTATGAAAAGTTTGTCATTTTGTATTTAGGAGGCCCCTTTTCAACTTCACATTCGCAGCCCAGTAGCAATTAAATTTCTAACTGGCCTGAGTGCGTGTTGAACCTTTTTCTCTTATACGGGGTTTAGACGTGTTTATATTGACGAAGTTCCTAGAACATATCAAGGGCTAACTCGAATAAGTCAAACTCTCGACGTCTCTGATTCTTCTTACGAGTTGCGACTGATCGCGATAATAAGCAGATTATCACGACTGGATTGTTTCGGTCTATCACGAGCAGAATACCAACGAGATTTAAAATACAAATGTTCATCGACCAAAAAACTAGAAACTTACACAAAGACAAAAAAGGGAACAACGGTAGGGTCTAATTCTCCGAAATGTTAACCTCCAGGCTGCCGTCGTGAGGTCAACAAAGGCAAAATCAGTGTGAAATCATGATGTCGAATTCGGATGTCATGTCCTCTTAAATGAGGAAAGGATTTACACAACCTCTTTAAACAAGGAAGTGGCGTCAGTTATTCCTAAAATGTTAGCCACCTCGTTCCAAGCGTTAACGCATCATTTCTTTAGCGCTGTCTCTAGGTAAAATGATTCCCCAAAAGCTTATGAAAATCATATAAAAAATTGAAATGCTGTAACAACTGCAGCAATGTTATTCTATTTGAACAAATTAATCACCAAAATAATATTGTGTCCTTCCGTTCGGTTAGGTTATAAGGTATATCTTTAACTTATGACGTCATCATGACAAAATCGCCAATAGACAAAGACCAGTAGATTCGGACAAAGGTACGTTCATATTACTCCTCTTTGAATGCAGAACATATTAAAAAGAATTGATATTCATCATCCTATTTATAAAAAATGCTCTAAACCTATCTGATATACTCACCATAGTCACGGCAGCCTGTACCGCTTCATTTTGATAGTTATATATCCCTTATATAAACACAATTATTACATTACCACACATCTGGAGAAATATTCCGTAATCTTTTCTTTGAAGAAAACAAATATTTACATTGTAATGGGAAAACACAAAAAGAACTGACTTTCTGCTCAATTTGCTAGCAAATGTGTAACACTGCAAAACACAAAAAAATAAAACAGAGACAGGGGAACCATAAAAACAAGAACGTAATTATTCAGAGAACGACATAACCGGGCCGACAATGTTGCTAAGTTTTATGGGGATTTTGTCTCTAATAAACGTCACTGCACCAACACTGCACACTCCGTCCATAAAGATTTCAAACGATAAATCTAGAACGTTATAAATCCGAACGGTAGCCTGTTTCATTAGTTTTATATATATTTAAGATGGTTAAAATGTAATTATTTAAGAAGAATAATAATGCGATAAAATAATGTTAATATTACTAGCTAAATGCTTATTGAAGGAAGTATAAAACGACGTTGAGACCCGCCACGTAGACGTGCTTTTATCATTAATACTCGGTTGATAAGCCTTGGTATAATTATTGCAGACTTTAATTACCGGCGTAATCATTTATATTGCGTAATGAATTCTCAGCTTGACAAAGTCTTTCTTCTATAACATGTTAATAAAAGCTTTGACTCGCCCTCTTATAAGTTACTCAGAAAATATAATATGATATTTGTTAATAAATAAATAAACACATTGAACAGGTATTGTGTATGTTTGTACCCCCTGTCCCTACCCGTGGGATTAACAGACGCTTTAACTTTCAGCACACGGGTAAAATTGTGACAAAATTGGCATTTACAATACCTAGAAATATTGGACAAGATTGATTCCAAAATCGTCAAAGGAATGACACCAAGAGATAACGAAAGAATTAAACATACTACTCGACATTATTCTGTGTGCTCTCTGTGGCATGGTCCGCTTGAGCTTATCAGGGAGACGGTCTAACATTATTGTACTCCTATTTGTCATGTGTTATATCATATGATAAAGAACAGTGTTTGATTTGTTTGAATGGGGTTTAACGCCACTTTCAACAATATTTCAGTCATATCGCGGCGGTTAGTTTTTACTGGTGGAGGAAGCCGGAGTAACTGGAAAGAACCACCGACCTTAGGCAGATAACTGACAAACCTTATCACGTGCGATGCGAGTTTTTGTATGGTACAAACCCGGGCGCGATAAAGAACAGTGTAATATATATTCATAAATATAAATAATCAAAAGTGGTAACAGTTATATAAAAGTAAAAAAAAACAAAAATTCTATCTTAGGATCATGTTATATAAAGTATACAACAGCGTTAAAGTCATGTAAGCATAGAAGCCACCCAAAACATATAAATTACAGACACCTACAAGACCTTTAATAATAGACTCCCCGAGGGCGGCCGGGGTATAGAATTAGGCCGTTCGGTTTCTCCGCCTGCAGGTAGAACCCCTGCTTAAGGGGCGTCCGTTAGTTCGAGCGGGATGTATAAA